>PEDP01000004.1:0-92421 GCA_002918395.1 Erysiphe pulchra
TTTCAAAAAAAATTATATATATATATATATATATTATATTGTCAGTAATTTAAGCCTCGAGGCCTTGAATTTTCCGCTTAGAACTAGCCAATTGAAAAATCCATTTCATTAATTTCCTCTTACCAACTTCCATCTATCTTATCTCTCTGAAATAATAAAAGCCGCTAAATGGGAGTAACTAAACGTGACAATCACACAGGAATCTGGAATCTTTCCTTGTCAAGCGAAGCGGCCTTCAGTCTTCCCAAAAAAAGTGTGCTAAATTAGGCGAATTTTTCGCCAAGAATTAGTTAAAAGGACAGACAGACACTTCGCTCATACTCGAGCCTTTTCTGCATCGGGCTTGGATTTTTCCAATGAATCCGTTGTTGACTATTTTTGAGTTGAAGAGAGGGCTTGGTGGTTGGTGGTTTTTAGAAGAGATACTGGTTGGTTATATACATATAGTAAGCTTTTTAGCTTTGAGCCAAAAAAATAAAAAATTTTTGGCTGGAAAGCCGCTCTTCATTTCTATAAAGCTGGAAAATCTCTGGGAATGGCCCTATTTCGGGTATTTAATGAGCCTTTCAAACTGTCTGGGAGCAAAAGGCTTTAAGGTCAAGATTGTGGAGGCAAATATAGTAAAAATAAATTATTTTCCAACATAAACTCTGTTGTTACATGGCTTTGATGGTCATCTAAGATCAGTAATTTTTCTTTAAAAGATCTATTGATTGGGTTCTTGAAATAAAGAAATTTGAGGCCTATCACATTACTGTTTCTTATGTTTGAAACGGATTTCTAATGTCAAAGGGGCACATATCAAGAGGAAACAATGCTCTTCAACTGGTTTAAATCAACTGATCCTTGAGAATAGTAAAAGAGAGGAGAAACAACTAGTAGCTAGAATAGACTCAATAGAAGAAGTCCAAGCTCTAGAGCTAGGCTGTTTCTTTTAAATTAGACGTGAATGGGCATTTTCAATAACTAAATATTCATCTTCCTACTCCTCCGCAATCCCATTTATTAGCTGTTCGGTGCATTGGATTTCTAGGAGTGCTAGCTGTTGAAACTATATCCGAATCATCTCGGATAAAGCTCCGATGGTCTGTTTTGGATCAATCGAAATAGCACTCTGGGCTTGAATTGATAGAGTTGTCTATACTGAATCCTGGATCGAATATTTATTTGGTTGTGTAGAGTCCCTTCGGGATCTAGGTCTCTTTGAGTAAAGATAAATAATTCTTCGTGGGTTGGTGGGAGGCCTAGATTAGTCTGAGGAATGATCCAATCTGCCAATTTAGTCTCTTGCTGACTTGGGAGTCTCTAAATTAATTTATGGGCTAGTTGATGTAGTTATTTTTCAGCTAAGCAGGTCTGAAAACCAGTCATTGGAGCGTGTCATTTAATCGAGGCCGTTTAAATTGATTGGCCATTTCTAACAGTAGTAATAGCGTGATAAACTTCTTGCCCTAAATATTTTTTTCATTGGACAAGAACGAGAATATTTCGAAAAAATGGAGTAAATCGAATTTGTCATGATTTAACAATAATATGTCGAGTAGCAGTAGTCTGGTTAGCGATGTATTTTGACAAGGAGGTACTGAGAAGTAGGTGCCTTAACTTTGCGCTCCGTGTTATCTAATTCGTGGAAATTTGACGTTACTTTTATAACTGAGTAATAATTTAAACTCCATCACTAAAACTATTTCGAAAGAGTAAAAGCATAGATTTACATTTTGCTTAAAATATTTATAAACTAAAAACTAGTACTTCAACTATTATGATTCGTATACAAGCTCGTGCTCCTCAACGCAATTCTTCTTTGACTAGGGAGAAGGGTTCTGTCATCATATATCATTTTTTTTTGGTCTGGCGATAAATTACTATTCGTTCCTTTTAGTCGAGGCAATGTGTAAGATAAATATTTAGAAGCTAGATTTTCTTTGTTTATAACTTCGGTTTTTTCTCTAAATGAGTCACCAATACAACCATGGTTGGAATCTAGAGGATTTATGGGGAGTTCAGGCGAAGATAATGATCTAAACGCATTTTTTGGTCCAGGTGATAAAGATAATTGCTGCGTTTCCTTGTAGGTCTTTATTACATCATATCCTGACTCATTCTGGCAAGAAAAAGGCGTGACTCGAGATATTTTCGGAAGCACAGGTACAACTGTGCCGGCACTACTATATCGAATAGGACCTTCAATATTAATCAAAGAGTTATTTTGGCTTGGAAAGGTATTATTCTTTGATGTTGTACCTGGGTTACTATCATCGCTTAGAAGGCGTAAATCAAATAGTGATTTTACACGGCTCATGTGAGATACAAATCTAGTATCTGCAGAATCTCTTCTCTTATCATTGATGGAATTGCCTAATTTGAAATTAGAGCTATTCACTTGTTTATTTCGTGCTTCCTGGTTATCCAAGCTGGGAGGTAGATGGTGATGGAATTTTCGATCATTTGTACCATTTATGAACGTGGTCTCTTTGTATTTTGTGGGATATTTACATTGGTGTTGAGGATTTTCATCAGATCTTGTCAAAGTAATATTATATGCATCATTTAAATTACAAATTGTATTTCGTAATCCATTCTTGGTTGGAGAATTATCCGAGCAGCGACCATTTACAACTTTTTCATTACGACGTGTCCTTTGGAATATAGTACCTATAAGATCATCTAGTGTTATTAATCCTATCGGTCTTGCTATTTTCTTTCCATAGAAATTGTTTTGAAAATCATTGGGATTGTTTGCGTTTATTGTGTTGTCCAAGTATTTAGTTTGAGCGCTTTTCTTCAAGTCTTGCTGTGCTTTAAAGTTTATAGCTTGTGTATACAAGCAATCTTTAGTGCTCACATGTGAGCAAATCGAGATCTTGCGTGGCATGCGTTCTAAAAAAGTGATTTGTTCTTGGTTTTTGGTAGGTATAACGATAGCCATTCTGAGATAATTATTAGAAGAGGAAATTGAAATTTAGTGTTATATACTTCGAAACTCCATTTTCGAACATTTTTAAAAGAGCATAGGCTGACATATTTACCTGAACAATAGGAAGAGGATCGAGTGGCAAATCTCTCACTGATAGTAAAGAGCTATTGCCCGTATCAATATATTTCATAAGATTCTGAAGAATGTTAGTGAAATAAGGTAGTGATTTGATCTTTAAATTATCATACATTTAGATGCAAAGAGCCATATATCTGAATATCCTCTGAATAATATTCTAATTTATTTTTTTGCGAACATTGTTGCCTTCTATGTGCCCCGACAACAGGTAGGCGACTGTAAGACCAGTAACTTATTTTTTTGATAAAATCATTATTTATCATATCATCAATATCAATAGTTTTAACAGATGACCAGCTTTTAATCATGTCTTTTTGGCTAATTTGGGCAGCTATTTCGGATTTATTTTTCGTATGCAGATTGTGGCTTTCCTGTCCAAGCAAAGATTCTCCAATGACACAATTATCAAGATTCAAAGCACCAATCATGATCTGGGAAGCCTCACGGCTAAGCCCTCCGCCTTTTTTCTCTGACTTTTCATGGTACTTAATGAAAGCTTTGAGTTCATGGTTACTGAAGACTGACCGATCATTCGTTGTCAAACTAATATGACTTAGAAAAAGAGAAATGGGCCAGCTAACGACTGCCGTCACCCACATACATGTCCAAATCATTGGTCGACAGTAATAGCCCCACGTGAGAGGACGTGCTGGGATAAAGAACTGTGGAATTAACTCGACGAATATGGTTATACAGATAGTTGAGATAAGAATTGCGATCCATGGTGGTCCTAGGAATAAATTCTGGATAACGAAAGGAAAGTATTCTGAACATGCAACAGTGCAAATAATTAGGGAGCAAAGCATCCAAGTTCCATGAGACTTCAAATGAGTAATAACACGGATACGTTCTCTAAAAATATGTTATTTAAATGTCAAATTTTGTGAGACCTATACAAACCTCTCTTTAGGCGTGGCAGTTATGCTCTTCATGTGTAGCCATACTTGATCTAACCCGCAGATTGCCAATATTAATCCCGTTGAGAGCCCTGCAAAAATCAGGAGTGTGATGGCGAGAATGCAAAGACCAATCCTGTATTTATGCTGTAGAGAAATTGAATTCTCAACACTTTCTGATGACAGTCTTCCAGTTGTTTCCGCTAAGTCTTTTGCTTTGATAAAAATTCCCGCTCGATTGATGGTAGAGTTTAGGGCCCGAAGAACACCCATCCTAGATACTCGTTGCAATATAACCTATGTGCACTAAAAGCAATATTTCTAATAATTTTCTTGAGCTAGAGTAATTTAATTTAAAAAAATTGGTGAAAAGATGATCATTTAGGTGAAAGACTTAAATAGTGTTTGAAAAAAATTGGGCAGAAAGAACGACCACTAAAAATCTTGCACAACACATCGTGGCAAGATTTCAGAAGTGTCAAGACTAGAGAATAAAATAAATTCGTATTCAGAAAACCAGTATATCTTTTTTGTGCGGTATTATTCCCGTTATAAATACAAATTTAGATGGCAAATAGAAAAAGCAAGGGAAATTTGAATGATTTGGGGTAAACATTATCAAATAACGCCTAAAACAACCGCCTGATGCATTTGATAGATCCGGATAAGCCAAATAAATTGAGATTTAGGATAATGAATTAAAAATTAAAAATTAAAACATTTATAGAAACTTATTCTGGTCGTTGTCGTTTAACTCCATGCGGATTTTGCCAATCAGTTCCTGTAGCTTGATTGCCTGGGAAAAAGGCTGGGTTGAAATGAGGCTGCATACCCTGGAAACCTGCCCCTGATAAACTGGTCAGTAATATGTAAATAGAGAAATAGAATATGAATAATGAGCAAAGAACTGAAATAGGCTAAGAAATTCCAGAGAGAATTCAGTAACAGAAAGCTTTCATACCTGGAATTGCACCTGCCATGTTACCCATACCCATAGGCATACCACCCATACCTGGCATACCACCCATCTGTAATCCTCCTAATGGAAGACTTCCCATCATACTATTGCCCATGCCACCTCGGCCACCTCTCATACTACCCCCCCCTCGCATATTTCCCATCATACCACCACGATTATTAAAGCCTCCAAAATGATTGCTCATTTGGTTTCCTGGAAAGCCATTCATGAGATTATTGAATCCAGTTCCAATATTACCCATAACTTGACCTGAAAAATTGCGATTAAAGTTGTTCATATTGTGATTATTCATGCTACCTCGAGGAATGTAGCCTGATGATCGACCCCGAAAATTACCACTGTAGTTGCCACTGTGATTACCTCTTTCATTATTGTAGTTTCCACTTGGCGTACGACTGATCTGATTGTCTTTTCCGGCGCGTAATGGCGCATCTTTTGGGAGGGTTCGGAATGGATTGACATTTGGATTTGAGAACGTAACAATGTGTTTTCTTGCATAAGGCTGGCCATCGCCAAACCCATCAATCTTTCGTTTTACCGCTGTCGCTGCTTGCTGTGAAGTAAATTCTACCCAAGCTTGTCTGCAAGATCATAAGCTAAACTATTTTTTATTAGGAGATGCTTCGCGCAACCATACCCTTTACTCTTACCGTTGACTTTATGTTCAGAGAATGTAATTTCTTTGAGTTCATCTTCAACTTGAGCTTGGTTAATCCATCCACGTATGTCATCGTCCGTGTTCCACCAATTTAGTTCTGAAATTAACAATGCAGTCGTTGCTCCAGAATCTATTGGACGGTCATCGGAGCCATCTTTTCTTTTAACGCCCTGCTGTTGAGGAGCTTGTTTTGGGATGCTAAGAGTCTCTTGTCCAGACTCATCAGTGCTTTTTATTTTTTGTCGCTCATTTGGCTTGGCTAGTCCGTTACTATTAACCTTTATATCAACATAGTCTTCCTCCTGTTCTTCATCACTTTTGTGGCTATTAAATTTGTCTGTACCCGCCTTGATTTCTGTTCCTTCCTCTTTGTGGTACACGTTAGATTCTGTTTCCTGACCTGTATTGGCATCTCCATAAATATCAATATCAAATTCATCATCAGCCATTGCAGCTACAGTAACTATCTGTCAAATAAAATAAAAGAGCAGTTAAGATAAGTAGTTTACTTTTTTGCAAATATCGATCTAATCTTTATGCGTGTGAGTTCTGTGACATGAGGGACATAGCATCAGCTCAAGAAAATTTTAAATGGGAATAGATGTATATAGACACAAGCATCGAATTGCTTTAAGTTATACATGGAATAGATACAAGATACGTACACTCCCTATACAACATAGAACAAAGTTCAAGTTTGACAGAGCCTTATTTGGCAAATGCAAGAAAAAGACGAAGCTCTGTGCTTGCAATCTTTCGAAGGTTTCGATTTCGGTACAAGTAGAATTTGAATATGTCTTTTGGATGGAGTTTTTTGATAAAAGCCAAATTGCAAAGAAAACAAATCCACCCAGATGATCTAGGTTGAAAAATAACCGCCTCACTATTCTTCCCTTCTCCTCGAGTTAAACTCTCTATCTTGACTATGCAACAGGCCAGATTAATTTTTCTCTTGAGTTTAAATAAACTACTGATATCATTGGAGAAAGCAGGAAAGTAATAAATTTTGAAATTTAGTTGGTATAGCGAGTGAAGGTCTAATGTGGGGGGTCTGGTCGTTATGTAGCAATAAAGTCCGAAGGCTTCGGATATTTATTTGACCGATAAAAAGATCGTGATCATCTAACGATCTGGCATCTTCGCCTGAATTTGTAAATTACACCATTTTATGTCTTAACCCTTTACTTAACACATCATTTATAACGAGAAGATTAAGACTATACAGACTTCAACCTCTAAAAGTAAAGATCATCAATATGACTGACCAAATTCAAGAAATACTGGATATTCCAAGGGAGTTTGTTAAGGATGGCTCCCAATTCCTCAACCGGTGTACAAAGCGTATAGTGAAATTTCTTTTTCATATAATAGGAGATATCACTTTACTGGTGCAGAGAATCATGGCATAATTGACCTGAAATATCTCTATAAACATGATAGGACATTATGAACTCACTAACTTCTACGCAGCTGATCTAAAAGAGTTCATTAAAATTTCTCAAGCCGTTGGTATTGGGTTTCTAATAATGGGAGCTGTAGGGTATCTCGTGAAACTCAGTAAGTTCATATATTTTGGACTGACCACTCTTGTGCTTATGTAAATTAGTTCATATTCCTGTGAACAATATTCTTGTCGGTGGCGCATAAGAATGAAGAGAAAGTACTTTATGGAGTTCAGTGGCGGCGTACGGATTGATGAAAAAATACCTATCGAGTTATATGCTTTTGGTACGGAATAATTAGCTTACATGCTACAAAGTCTATGATAAAAACAGAATGCATTGTACAATATCAATATCTACGATTTATGACTATATAAAAGTTTCTAATGTGTATCTCAAATTGTCTCAACCTGGTATGAATCTATGTCAGTTCATCCCCTAAGATTGTCTAACGTGCGTGGATAAACAAATATTGTCAAATGGGATGGGAGTTTTAGAAGCAACGGCTTAATTACAGATATATCTATCTAGCCATCAATCCCTGGTGCTGATTATTTTGAGAAAGCCTCTCTATAAAGTGAATATATAATAATGGATATCGATCACTAAATAGCGACCTAATCCTTAAAATAAATTTCTTGGTGGTAGTGAATGAGGTATAATCTGCCATCGGAAATAAGCTATAAGAATTTAGGATCCGATTTTGTCCATACCTGATTACTAAGCTTCTAAAAATAATACTAGCATGGGTCGTTTCAAGGGATCCTCTGTCCCGAATTTAACATCCCGCTCCAAATATCAAAAACTTGCGATTATCCATAACTATTAGATGAATCATCGCCTACAAGCTTGTGGAAGCTAAGCAATTCAGACTCGATCCTGTTCTCTATAGAAAATTTCTATTGATGGGTCTATTGTAGATTATAGATTATGGGGTAAAGAGACGAGCGAGGGCCAGAGACTGTCCACGCTTGAATTCATTCCCTACACAATTCCAACGTGGGGATCTTTAAATTCAATAATTTGTATGAAGGCCCGCGACGAGCAGGTATATCCCAGAGGTATAATGATACAATAGATTGAAGGCCTTATATTTCTTCGGACTAGACTTTTGCCTTGGAAGCTTTTCAATTTTTCATCAATGATAAGTTCTTAAATTCTTAAAAACGGTAAGTTTGGTACTTCCATTTGAGCCTCCATCCTTTAAGTCACACAATATCAGAACTCAAATTTATAGCGTCTTTGCTATTCAATTGCAACTTTTCTCTTTGATAAATCATAACTGAGCTCAGTAACAGTACTACATATTTAACAGCCCTACATGTATCACTTGATTTGAGCATCGTTAGAAGATATTTATGGGATTGAAAATAGAAATAATGAGAAGAATTTACACTAGAAAAAGGGACGGAATTAATACAAAGTCAGTCATACCGTTATAGAGAACGCGCAGAGTCGGTAGGTATTGTGTGCTATAGCAGTGTGCAGTGTGTTTGTCAACGACAGGGTCGGGTAATGTTCCAAGTGGTCCATCATATGGCAGAAAGCAGTGGCTCGTAAGAGGCGGGGCTGGCTACAGCGGTGTTTGACTGTTATCTCAGGGATTCTTAGCATCTGTACCCATTTATCTCTTATTGACATCCATCTTATTTGAGAGTCGATCTATGGACCCTCATTTTTCTGCAGTGGTGCATGGGTAGATCGTGAACAGGGATAATATACACACTAGTCTTTGTGCTAGTTGAAGTTTAAAGAATTGGCCTTAAATATCCGGCAGTCATGAACATGACAACCATCTTTTCCGCCTCGATCAAATTTATCTCCCTACCATATTTTCTCGACACTTACCACAGTAAGAACTTCGCAATCATAAAGACGAGCTTCATAGTCATTTTTGACCTTTTTTTTAATTCTCACGACTCCTCAAAACAAAATTCATTATCAGTCGCCGCCTTCTACACTCGTGTCCAAACGTTTCAATAGAGACATGTCTTCCCAGGAGGACAATATAACAAGATAATTATTTAATACTAAATTCTTACATATCTTATTTAGATCAAAATATTTCATTGAGCTGGTTTGAATTAATCAAATATCCTAATTCAACTAGGAATTTCTCGATGACAGGTTGGGTATTCAACTCATTGCGAAAATGTGACACCTAAGCAAGCTCGAGGTCGAGATGGACAAGTTGTTGACCATCATCACTCATTTATCAAAGCCTAGGGATGTTAATGCATGAGCCACTGAAGATAAAATACCGTAATTTGTCCCAGATGGTGTGTCTCGTGTGTAATGAAGCACGAGCTTCTACATCTGCCTCCTCGTTCCCACTGATCTTGGAATCTCCTGAAACCTAATATACTTCTACTTTTGTTTTATGAGCAATTTCGTGAAAATTTCTGGCCAGCAGTAAACATGCAAAGGTTTTTCCTGAGCTTAATGCTCCAACCTCAACTTAGTTATCAAGCAGTACAAATAATTTCTCGCCTCTTTGCCTTGTAGAAAATGCAGCTAGAAGTGCAATGGTAGCTCCATATATTTCTGCATCATGAAATTCAACGCCTTGCAGAATCCCACTACTCCCCTCTTAAAAGTGACACTTGCTCGTTTTAGTACATATCCCAAGGAAGAGCCACTGTGTCCCTCATATGGCCTATTTGAGTAAGCACAAATTTCTAATGTGCCGACAAGTGCTAACTATAGTTTGAGGGCCTCAATTCCTTGTGGTTCCTATCAAAATTTTCAAAATATCTTGGTTTAGTCAACGGCTTAGCGGCCTCAGCTGGGGGAACTGTCGGAAAGTTCGTTGAACACGTGAAATTTGAGTCTTGGGTCAATATAATAGACTGTTTGTTGCTATATATTTGAGTGTACCTACTCTAGTACATACAGTTGGTTGCCTTCACAGGAGATTTCGATTACCTAGAGAATTCAATCTATCTACGAGATGAAGACGAAGACGGAGACCTTCTAGCAGGACCCAGGCCGGTGGAAATCTTTTTTCTCTATATAATACCACATTAGGAGTAGTTTTAAACACTGGTAGGACCGCCCTCAAATCCTGATGACTTAGTCGATGAGGATGCAGATATGTGTTGTCTGAGTAGTGGTTAATTCCTTCCTTGATGTAACTGACATTCTAAGCATCCATACATTTGCACCGTAAATCGCCACTGAGACTATATATGCCTATACTGCAGTGACCAGTGCCCTTTGAACTGCTCCACGTTTGACACAATCTACTCGGTGTAGGGTATGAGCAATCTTGAGGGCTTTGCTGCACCAGGTCGCGATGTGATTTTTGAAACTAAGTAGGCTATCAAGGTATATTCTAAGTCAACAAATGTGATCAGCCAGATCAATGATCCTATCACTAACTAGAGTGCTCACAGGATCTTGAGGGCGATGTCCTTGGAACTGGATTATCTTTGACTTTTGTTTGTCAAAGGAGACGGCATTATTTCTTAACTATTCTAGCAAACTATCTGCCTCTTGCTGTACTTTTCTCGCAGAATTCCCAGATCATATGCATATACAAAATGCGCTCTTAAGTTTCCACTTTTTTTCGGTTCTACCAGTTATAAAAGGAAAAGGAGTGAGACTGGGGATCCTTGTGGTAGGCCACACACCGACTTCTGTGGTATTCTTATCTCCCTAAAGTATCTTATTTGGACAGATCTTTGAGAAAGAAGTAGATCCAACGGTGAACATTTTTTGACCAGCCTTGCTTTCTCATTCGCTAAATTAGTCTGTTATGTGTCATATGCTCCTTGTACATCAAGCACAATAGAGTAAAAGTTGATGCCCAACGTTGTGTCTGAGCTTCTTAGATATTGTGTACCACACAAAAATCGAGATCAGTTACTGGCATTTTTGTAAGCGTTCCAAACTATTTTTGACTTGACAATATCTGACATGATGGTCAGGGAAGATATTCTTTTTGCGATTAACCTTTTTCAAGATATGAGAAGCGAAATTGATTTCCAACATTTTTTTCATGAGGGATCACGTCCAGGCTTTGGAAGAAATACTACTTCTTTCAGTTTAAAGTTAGAAGGGTGGTGTCCAAGCTGACAAGTTGACACGAATTATATACTTTTCAATCGACCTTCAGCATGCACTTTGTAATTCCTCAGAAATTCTATCAACTTCAGGACAGGTATTATCCTTTCTTATAGTACAGTAACTTGCTTTTTTTCCGCTGACCTCTAGTAACCATGGAATTAAACCCTCGTCTAGTTCTGAACAAGGAGGTAGGTAGTGCTTTACACTATGTCTTGCCAATAAGCAATCTTCAAGAGCAAACGCACGTTCGGCTTGATTTGAGATGAGTCTCTCATCATGCATCATGCATCAGAGGAAGCTTTGATAGTCTTGAAGTCACCTAAAGTATGAGCTTGGAGATTTCTTCTTGAGAATCCATTCTTTCTAATTTTCTCTTCCAATATTACCTCATGGCAGCGGATACTAGCTTGGGCGGGGCGTTCAGGTGTAACGACTGTTAATCGATAGGTAAGTTGAGCAGTCTTACATTCCGAGATCCATCATAGTGCAGATCTGCCATTTCCACGACGAGGACTTCTACCGACCGCCTTAAGAATACTCTTTAAAACATTTCAAATGTCCTCTGTGTCATTTTCGATACCTTCCACTGAGTTTAATAGAGGCAACAGTGGAGTCCATTGTGATACAACCTCTGCGTAGTTTAGGAGCTTATCTCTTGGTATTTTGAGTGGGTCATCATTTTTGGGGCTCTGTGTAGTGCTAGGCATAAAGACACTAGTCGTACATTCGTCACGCTCTACCCATGCACATGCTCCATTTATGTTTGTTCAAACCAAGTCAAGAGTATTTCCTGCTCGATCAGTGGATTTTCCACTAATTAGGCAAGAAAAATTGTTTGCTTCTATCCAACATTTGATTTCTTCACCTTTTTAAGTTGAAGTTACCAGTGTCACTGAGCAGGGAGGAGTCCAGCTCAGGAGAGGCTAGAAAAGCTTAAGAATTGTGAGGCTCTTCATACACTTTTTGAAAACATTATTTTATTGACTGAAATAACTGATTAACTCCTATTTCAGTTGCGTTTTTCCGAGTGTAAGATACTGCCAGGGGGTATAACTCGTTGCCCTCAAAGAATGTATGACAGTCACAAAATGGATGTGATTTGATATTACCAGACAACCATGGTTCCTGAACTAAAAGAACATCAAATATAGCTCGCAGGCGCGAGCTAAAGTGATGTCCTGAGTAGTCTCTCCTCTTCTCGCATTTATTGACATGAATATAAGAGAATGGGACTGCTGCTCGCCCTTCATAAACGATCAGCTACATCTGTCGAGGACTCAACAGATGTCTAAGGGAGGGGTAAGGTATGTGTGTTTTCTGTAAGGTCCAATTATAAGACAAGGGGAAATATGCAAAAGGTACGATGAGTCTCTCCCAAATAAGAGATGTTATGCAATTGAACTGTAAAAGTAAGATATAGTCTAGGTGTTCTCCACTTAGGAAGAGAGAGGTATATTGTGGAATGTGATAAGAAGATGTTGCGTGCAGAGGGAATCCTTCCTCCACATATTGGTCCTGACTATTTATATTTGTGAACTTGCTTCTCTTGGCTATCTTCTTGGTCATCCACATAAATAATTACTAGTAAATAATATCTAAATCCCTTCTTTACAGTTGGGGAATATACATATGTATGTAACCCGACGAATGCTACTCCAACTTAGACCCTTACTTACTTACTACTTGTAAGGTTAAGCAATTTTTTATGCTTAATAGTCCTACTCTCTTCTTGTTAGATACACTCTATCCGTGAGAAGATGACGGCGCTAGGGAATTGACAGTAGTATTGATTTTGAGGAGCCGGCTATTTGATTCCATATCCATGTCACTTTCTATACTTACAGTTGTTACTTCAGTAATCTTGGCCCGAATTGCAGCTTGATACTAATGTATCCTATGTGGATCAAAAAACTTCGTCTGAATTAATCAATTAGCACAACTCAACTAGGAATTTTTGAAGACAAGTTGGGTATATACATCGTCGCAAAAATGTGACGCTCAGACAAGCTTGATGTCGGCTAGAGCTCACGATTAGTTCCCTGAGATGATATTGATGAAGCTGAAGACTTCATGAAGTTTCCTCCTGATAATAGAGCAATCTAACATCTGGGTCCTTTCATTACTCTTGCATGAATAAAAGAGTGATCTAGTCCGAAGTGGTAAATCAATGATTTGAGCGTCATCCGGCTGTGATTCTGTGGGTGTTCAAGAGCTCACAAAACTCATTGAGAGCATGCATGACAAGCGTCTGGCTGTTTTAGAAGACGATAGCAAGCCTAAAAGAAGATTAACTATTGGATTTTTCATAGACTTTGATTTGTATTTGTTGTATGATTTTTTTATGAAGATATAATTCAAGCTTGACATGGACCAACTTATCAGAGTGTACAGATTTTTCTACAAGTTTAAAACACCATATAAAATTCCCCTGGTCAAGATCAAAGTGAGTAAAAGATTATTCATGCCATATTGGGTTTAGCGAACTCATAAATAGCCCCTGTTTCCACTGCTTACAATCACCTCATGATACACTCACTGAAGACACTCTTTAAACTAATATGGACTAGTGCAATTAGGTCCTGACTGTCTGACATTGTTGTCGTGGAGATAACACTGTGAAGTAAATATGGGCGTGCGATCACGAATGTAAACAAGGGAAAAAAGGGTACAAAATAAAAAATCTAATAGCAACTATTTCACCATCCTACCTTACCCTATCATTATAATTCAAAGTCATGAATCGGCTTGCTGATAGATTAATTTATAAAAATTTTACCTCATTGAGCAAGCCACTCTTTCGGTATTACCGACTTTAAACACCTTTTAAATTATTAAAAAACGTTGAAATAAAGTATGCATGTATGTACCCTTTATGAAACCCGGTTACTATAATCTAAAACAAATATTCATTATTGAATATAGTAAAAAGTTCAAAGGCCTTAAAAGTAGTTTTGACAAAATAAAAATGAATACGGCTCAATTGTATATATCTTCTATAAAATTGGATTTACTTTAATTTCTGGTTTATAAAACATAGGAACACACATTATAATGTGTTTAATTAATTACAAATAAATCTTAATGAAGTGTGAAGGTGATGTAATTCATAAAGGCCTTTTGGTAGTGATTTGAATGAATAGACTGTTTATAAATCATTTTTTCGCCCTAGCTTAACCAGCCCAGCGCATCGGTTAACAGAACATTAATGTAATTAATTGTAATCGGATAAGGAAATGTTATTTTTAACATGCAAAGTATACTTAGGTCAAGAGAATTAGCTGTGATCCTGAAAAGTGCCTGATATGGAAGTGCTAGAGTTTGATTACAGTTCAATTTTTTAAATAACCACATTGACAACGCCTTATAAACAAATAAGCTAGAATTTTCGGAACATACCTTCTGAAGGTATACTGGACTGAAAGCATTCTAAACAGCTTTCATTTGATATGTGTTATATCTGGTACTTTAAAACTATCTAATGGTGCTCTATGAGAAGTTATTCAGTATAGTGTGGAATGACTGAATGGATATTTTCATCAAATGTGTAAAGCCTCTTTGAATTTTCTTCTCAGGTAAAATCATTCTATAATGTTAAAAAGGATTTATCTCCCACTTATGCATGCAAATTAGAGTTAAGCTGAAAACCAAAGAAAAGTCAAATTCATAACCATAATCAATCTCAAGATGCGTTGTGAATGCAGTCTCTATATTGATAATTAGGTAAAACGTAAATGTGACAAAGGGCCTTGTAATTAAAGGTGCTTTTGCCCTTGCTACTTATCTCATTACTTTACCCTGGTTTACACCGGCTTTGAGTGTTCAACTTTGGTCAACAAAACTGGGGTTTTCGATATTGATAACAAGGTCATGGCCCGTTCAAGCTTTAAAGAGCAAGCTCAAAAGCGTGGGGTCCATTTCTCCAAGAGATAATTTCAACGCGTAAGGTGCTAAATTAAACAAATATGATTGTCTAAAAGACAAATGACATGTAATATTATTATTAATTACGTGTATCTGCCCTTGCTGGATTGGAAAAGATGTCTGATTGCTAAGATAGAGATTTATCTTTACACACCCGCGCGCAATATAAATTGCAGCATCTATCACTTAAGTGATAATCGTCCAAATTACAATGGTTGAGACGCAGTTCTCAGAAACCGTGTCGTCGCCACCAGATTCTCCAGAAAGACGTGTAATGCTTCGGCGAGAAACGTCCTCTGATTCAACTATCAGTGCTCATTCATTTTTTGACTACTCAAATACTTGTTCCTCTACACCACCAACGAGTATTGGCGAAAGCATCAGCGAATTTCCTTCTTCGGGTAAAGGAAATTTACTGACAAGATTTTCTTTAGAATGTTTTAATACAGGTGTTTGTAACGAGCTTAGTACTAGAAAAGCCAACCCACTTTGTGAAAGTTCTACGTATAAACCCAACAAACTCTCTGAAGACTATGCAGAACAAGATCTGACAGAATATACTAGAAAGGATTCCAGAAATGAGTTTCTTGAAAATGAACTCAGTTTCTTCCAGTATGTAGCCCAGCACAAGAAAAATGCGCGTAGGTCAATCCGTCTTGCAAGGAAGTCTTTAGAATCAGTTGCGTATCAGAAAGAGCAGAATTCACTTATACGAGAATCCCAAGAAATGGGTATTAAATTTTCTAAGGGACAAAGGGAAAAGCTGGGAACTGAAGAGCGAAGATCTACAAGGTATTCCAAGAAGAGTTTTGAACGCATCACTGAAAACTCTAAAACAATAGAGAAAAGAAGCTTCAAGAAAGTCGAAAATAATCTGTGTGTATCAGCTCCTATAAGTCGAGAACTGAGAAATCTAACAGATACACTTGAATATGCAAAGATTGATGTCGTACCTATAATTCATGAGATCTGGAGCAATGGAAAACTGGTTGCGGTTGACTGTCCACAAAAGGAGAGCAGATTACAAGGGAATGAATTTGCGTCTCAAATTTTGAAAGAGCCAACTACTTTACACAAAATAAATTCCAGAGGTAAAGAGAGAAAACTATGGCTTACTGAGGGACTCTACGCTGGTCAAGAAACCTGTTCCGATTGGTATGAATATCCTTTGGATAATAAAAGAAGGAAAACACGATCGTTTGCAACCAAGAAGCCCAATAAAGCTCTTCCTTTGCCAATGTGGCATGGAAAAAGGTTGATAGAAGCGGGAAGAGATTTCAAGTTGCCCTTTGATATCTGTTCTCCATTACCTCCAGGTCAACCTAAGCCTGATGAGTGGCGAAAAACGACTAAAAGTGAGTATTGCATAACTTGCTATCATACTTTCATACTAACATTTAAAATAAGATCGCTTTGTTGGAGAGGCTGGCATTCTATGGAAAGTCTCTAAGTTTTTAGATAGCTCCTCATCTAAGTGTGTGTGTAATCCTACAACTGGATGTGATGAGAACTGTCAAAATAAAATCATGTTTTATGAATGTGACGACTCAAACTGTGCTTCTGGTCTTGATCTATGTACCAATCGACCCTTTGCTGCACTACAAGAACGGAGAAAGGCAGGTGGGAAATACAGGGTTGGTGTTGAGGTTATCAAAACAGCCGACCGAGGTTATGGCGTGCGCTCCACTCGCTGTTTCGAACCTAACCAGATCATAGTCGAGTATACTGGGGAGATCATTACTGAGGAGGAATGTGATCGACGCATGCGTGAAGATTACAAAAATAATGATGTGAGTTTTGTCAGTGACGAATATGATAAATTATTCTAAAAACATATCCTAGTGTCATTATCTCATGTCGTTTGATCAATCAATGATTATCGATGCTACTAAAGGTAGCATTGCTCGTTTTATTAATCACTCTTGCAATCCGAACTGTCGCATGGTTAAATGGATCGTAAGCGGAAATCCTCGGCTCGCACTTTTTGCTGGCGATGAACCCATTATGACTGGTGATGAACTAACCTATGACTATAACTTTGATCCATTTTCAACAAAAAATATTCAAAAATGTCTGTGTGGTAGTGATAACTGCCGTGGAGTACTTGGTCCGCGACCAAAAGATCTAAAAATAGCTAAAGAAAAGGATAATTTTAAAGTCCCTCTCAAGGCTTCCATTGCAGGGAGGAAGAGAAAAATAAGAGAAATAAAAGGAAATTTTGATGATTTAGAGAGTTCAATTCTGAAGAAGAGAAAAACAGAAAACGGCGCTGTTCGTAGTGTGTCTTGCTCATCACCCAGCGAGAAAAAAGTGAAGTCATCAAATAAAGATACTTCAGATGCAATCTTCAACACAGACAATTTAAAAAATAATTCAGTTTTTTACAAAAAAAAACGAAACGCTGTGACCTATCACATACAGGGACTTCTAGGGATGTGGCAGTTTCTCTGCAAGGCGCGAAATCTGATACCGTGAAACGCGCTACGCCAAATAAACGTTTGATCAGACCAAAATCGAAGAAATTGCCTTCGAATCCAGAAGAGCACAAAATTCCACAGAACTTAGTGATAAATAAAAAAACCCGTGGTCCTAAAAAGAAAACAAGATTTTAATGGTAAATATAAGAGAGTGACTGAATGCCCATCCAAAGCTGGACTGTGGATTACGCTCGTAATTGATTATAACGCCAGCGCCCTCTTAGCGCTACTTATTAGCTATATATAACTATAGAAATAGATTTTTTTATGCATGGATTATATTCAGATGCTATTATTCTTAGGGATACTTTATTTTGTAACCATGAACATTTTCAAACGGGTTGACGCGTTAACAGATTTCTTAAAAAAACTTTCTAACGATTTTAATAATAATTTCTTGATGAACCAGTATTTCAATACCTAGCATAATGAGTCTACAACATTGAAAATTTCCATCATTTCCATGATCAAACGGTTCTTGAAGATGTTGATTGGCAGATATGCTTAGTTATATTACTAATAATTCTCATATTCAGGTCCATTTCAGCCACGTGCGAGAATAATTTCTATCAGCTTGCTTGTCACCAAGATGGTTTAGTTTATAAAAGAAACTTACTTTATGAAAACAATTTTTTTTCAAGTTGGTTATGGAAATATCTATCGTGGCAGTTCAATCAACGGACGAGAAAGAGACTTCCAAATGACCCTGTTTGGAACAAGTTTTTTCTTGCTGATTGATTTAACGTTTACTGAAGTATTTGTAGACAAAACCTATTTTTTCTGGTCAGAGACACAGGAAATTATAATTGATTCGATACGTGTATCCATATGCACGACAAAAGAATAATTTCACTTCTTGTCTAATTACCAAACACCGGGTCACCAAAAAGCCATCAATGAAGATAAATTACAAGGTGAATATATAATCTCGAAAGTATTTTGACGAGGATGGAATACATGATACTTATAGGTCAAATCATGAATCATTGTATTCACATAACTATTTCTGTTAAATTAACAAAAAACAGAAAATTTCACTAGAATTAAGAGAATGGGTGAAGAAGGCGATAGCTCAGGGGATACATGCATTGGAATTGTTCAAGCTTCGAATTCGCTATCAAGTTGAGCTAGAAGTCAAACCTTTTTCTGGAAAGGTAAAAATGATTAAATGTTAATCTCTCGTTCAGATATTGGTGATATATAAGGACTATCATAACTTCCCGCAAAACTACTGGAAGAATTAGACTGAACTTGATTCCGACTCTACAAAGAGACTAATTAAGTATGCTGAAAATGTACAGCAGAAAGATGGACTTGCCTTTTTTAAGGACATGGTGGATACAACTGGAAATCAATCTTGGTAAGACTTTCTTTCTCTTTGCATTTAGTGCAAAGTGGCAACTAACTGGGTTCAGAAGCACAACACAACCCAAACGTGAGCCAATTAGTAGTATTTAATCCTCAAATGCTGAATTAGTTTAAGGCTTATTATCAAGTGGCAATTTAAATTGATCATTCTTTAAGAAGCGACAAACTTTCAGGTAGAGTAACAAAAGTTTTAAACAATTGTAAGACGCAAGGTGTCGACGTTCCGAATTTATGGTAATACATAGAGGTTAGATGAATTGATAACTGAAAATAAATTGATTTGTGATTTTCCTTAACATTAATCTTGTCATATAATTATGCAAATTTATAAATATACACTAGGGCCACGCTAATAAGGCGTTAGCTGAAGTAATTCTGAGCAAGGATTAGCCTTGGATGGACATTTAGTCTCTCGTATAATGGAAAAAATTCAGGTCAATCGGATTTGGCTCTGTAGTTGAGACATAGCCTAGACGAAATTACAACTTCTGTCGATTAACATAGCTCAGGGTGATTACAGTCCTGCCTGTAGGTTGCCTAAGTAATGGGTCATATTTACATACTCGGAGTTAATTCTCCCGCGTGTCATACATGTGACGCGGCCGCTATACTCAAAATTTTTTGTAAAGTAGAACAAAGGGACGCACATTTTTCATATTCTCATGATTGTGTTGCTGGCTTTTAAGTTAAATTGTAGCTGTCACAATATATTTATCAACCTAGGCCATTAGATCTTATTCATGAATAACAACATTGAATCAGATAACACGTACGTATCAGAACATCAAGCGAGTCAGGCTCGGAAAGTACTTGATACTAATGGCTCTCAAACGCGCTTTGCAACCTCGGTAGTAACCCAGCCTATGCCTATCGCGAAGTCATGGGCACATTTTGTGGCAGGAGGGTAAGAATTTTTGTTCAATTTGAGAAAATAAAAGAAAAAAAAGAAAACGTGACTTACTAATGTTAAGTCGTTTTTAGGGTAGGAGGAATGGCGGCAGCTACTCTAACTGCACCCCTCGATGTTCTTAAAACTCGTCTTCAATCAGATTTTTTCCAAGAGCAACTGAAACACAGCAGATTATCTAAAAGTGTTCCGTCCCAAACCTTTATTACTCCCCTTCGCAGTGGTATTCAACATTTCAAGGAAACATTTCAAATCTTAGGGTCCGTACATCGATTAGAGGGTTGGAGGGCTTTATTCAAAGGATTAGGTCCAAATCTGGTGGGAGTTGTTCCGGCACGATCTATTAATTTTTTTGTTGTGGGTAATGGGAAGCGTATTATTGCCGATTTTGGAAACGGAGGGAAAGAGTCCCCTTGGGTGGTTTTATGCGCGGCAGCTGTAGCAGGAATCGTTACATCAACCGTCACCAATCCAATATGGCTCGTCAAAACACGCTTACAGCTTGATAAGAATTATGTCGATAAAACGGGTGGCAAAGCTTTAAGGAAATATAAGAATTCTTGGGACTGTATTAAAAAAGTTGTACATAATGAAGGTATTCGGGGCTTATACAAAGGCATGAGTGCCAGTTATCTTGGAATTACAGAGAGTACTCTACAGTGGGTTCTGTACGAGCAAATGAAAGCCTCAATTGCCAAAAGAGTCGAGCTTATCAAACAAATTGGTCGACCACGAAATTCATGGGACCAGATTCTAGAATGGACTGGAAGTGTGGGAGCTGCTGGTGGAGCTAAACTAATTGCGGCGCTCATAACATATCCTCATGAGGTAAGTAACTGTGTTTAGCTAATCTCAACTTGTTTTTTCGATTAATTGATTTACCTAGGTTATTCGTACACGTCTACGTCAAGTGCCCATGGAAAACGAAGCTCCAAAATACACAGGGCTACTCCAATGCTCTAAGTTAATATGGAGAGAAGAAGGTTTAGTGGCTTTGTATGGAGGGCTCACTCCCCACCTACTACGCACTGTTCCTAGCGCTGCAATAATGTTTGGTATTTATGAAGGCATTCTAAGACTTTTTTGAGTTATGGTATAGATTTTGGAGTTTGGTCTCTGGAAAATTTTAAGATTTGGCGTTGAAGGGGAAAAAAAAGAATTTTTATTTGGTATCAACTTTGTTTTACAGCATAGGAATTCAATATCGAGAAATGTGTGATGAAATTTTTGTAAGTGGTTGGCAGCATATGGTGTTGCTCGGGTGGTATTAGCATAGGCAACAATCTCTCGAACAAAACTTTAATCTTTGTTGAAAATTTCAATTAAATTCACAATTCTACCCCTCATATATCAAAA
The DNA here is from genome assembly GCA_002918395.1 of Erysiphe pulchra. Lineage (NCBI taxonomy): Eukaryota > Fungi > Ascomycota > Leotiomycetes > Helotiales > Erysiphaceae > Erysiphe > Erysiphe pulchra. Next base: position 21,128 of record PEDP01000004.1, read on the forward strand.
AAAATTAATTCAAAAGTAAACCTTATTCCATATGACGCCTTGGGTTGTACTCCAGTAAACACCCAAATAACCCTTTTTGCCTTATTTATGCCCTGCAAATTCGCAGAAAGTCCTGTTAAAAATGTTTTATAATGATATTTTAATGACTTCTCAGTTCCATCCATTTGTAAAAGTCTGACATCTCACCTTTCACATACTGAGATTTAATAGGTATTTCTGTCCCAATTAGGATCTAATAAAAAATGTTAATTCCTAAAACATTTTATATTCATTGTACATCGCAAGACTCTCCATTGGAAAAAAATGATAAAGAACCAACATGCTTACCTTGTACAAAGCTAGCTAACACCTTACTCCCTGTCTGTAGCAAAGGATGTCCCACCACTATTTGTAAAAACCTTTGTAAACCTTCGCCACGATGTTCAATAACATCATCACTAAAACGATTTGTGAAAACTTTCCCAGGAAGAGGCGGAATGGTTACGCGGGCAGACTCTCTTTCTAAGATATCACGAAAATGTTCAAAGTCAGAGTACCGCCTCCGCACACTACTCTGACGGAGTTTGAAGGCAGGGATATTGGTCCTACAAACAATTTCATAATCGGTATACATATTGCGTCCCATACCATGTGTTCTAGGATTCTTAACCTAACACCGGCTTGTAAGTGAATTTGTTGCAGCAGCAATAGAAGGGGGAAAAAAAAAAAAAAGACTAGGAGTGTAATTCTTGAAAAGAACATTAAAATCTGTACCTCTATCTCTAGGAAATTCTCTGGCGGTCCATAAATCTCTTCGAAACTCTGTTGGCGCGAGTCCGGCATTACCTGCATCTTTGCTGAAATAATTTCAATTTATTTATTTTTTTTTCTTCCCCAAACTTTTATAATCAATCTTTTTTTTAAAAAAAAATCTTTGCTTGTCTTGGTCCTAGGTGATTTATAATACGTATATAATAAAAGCGTAGTTATCAATAGTTATGTGCTTCTGCTCAGGAAACTCATAGAATTGGGAAGATACGATGGGTCATAGCTCATATACGCTAATCACGTGAGCTGTCTGTCCTATGACATAAAAGCTTGGCTGTGCTTTTGCGAGCTAAAATCCTATCCCTACCAATCGAAGCTCTAAATATTTATACTTCTCAATGTACTTTTGTGTACTGGAGCGGTCTTGGCGAAATTCCAACTACTAAAGAAAAAAGTCTCGTCCTTCTCCATTTCTATTCTAGCTAATTAATTGCCTGAGATCTTGGCTTGATAATATTTGAGAAGGTCTCAGATATAGCTACAGCGGTGCCAAAAGACATTTTTTAATATTATGTAGGAAACAAAAACAAGAACTTTCATTGTGCTAAATACTTCTAAAAATACCCATGTTGATCCGGGTTTGGTGGAGGGATTAGAGCGGGTCTGAAATAGGTTTAGATGAGCATTATTGGCTACGGCAGGGATATCTCGCGCTGAATCTATTTAGTGTCTTCAAGAAGTATTGAGAATGTTTCCAATAGCACCTCCAGCATAGATATTATCTCAATTTTACCTCCATTTCGGTATCTCTCAACTCTAAATCCCAGCTTTATTCCATTTAAAATGATATATATTCAAACTCACATTTTCACATACCAGCAGAATAACAACTACTTTCGTTATTTCCGTATGACGTGATGTTTTTCAGAACAATCATAAATATTGCATAGATGAATCCCCCATATCGTTGTCACTCACCTGTGATCGGGAACCAGATCCTCCAGATGAATCTTGGTCCGATATGAAGACCTAAATCAGCTCCAAACGCTGAAATTTTCAGACAGGAAGCGTCTAGAATTTGTAAAGCAACTAAATTTATCTATTGGTCAGGTAGACCATCCAATTTGTACTCAAGATCTTATGCCTCAAAAAATCTAAAAGGCGAAACTTGTACTTTCAGAAACTCAAGACGATCAGTTGGAGGTATTTATTTGTTCCTCTCGTAGTAGTCGCCAGATGACTTATCTGGAGATGGCCGTAGATCCCTTTAGGTATAAAGGTACGAGTTAAGCACTATGACAAATCGATAGACGACTGGCTATTATCTACTATAGACGCTGAATGAGAACCTTCAAACTTCTGACTCTCTTCGTATATTTGTATACTTTGATGGGTGAACAAAACTTCGTTGATTCGTTGAAGAAATTTACGAAGAGAACTTGGAGCCTATAAATTTTGGAGTTTGGGGGGGGAAATGTTGCATAAATTGAGCTAAACTTAAAAATATTTACAGCTTAAATCCCTGTAATAATTAATGCATTTAGTTCATTTACCGTTACTATAGAAACTTCTCTAGGTTTCTGCAGTAACTAGATACTAGGCTTTTTATACCTATTGATTTCAGGAGTGAACGTATGGGAATTTTCAATTTTCGGGACGCGATGGCTTTTATCCGAGTTTAATACAAAGGTATTGCTCAGACCTCAAGAAGCAAAAATCGGCTCAGTTTATGGTTTATGCTGCCTAACTAAAATGGTTAACCCTGCCAGACTTGCACATATTATATTACTTCTTGTGTGTATAAATTCCCGCATCCTTTAACATGTTGTACTGAAATTAGTAGGTTCTGGTTTCAACTACAGCGATCGTTGCGTAAGAAATTCAAATTCGTAGTGGCATGATCAAAATCATCTAATATTTTATTATGAAGATTCGTAATTTCCAGGATTCGCTATTTGTCTCTACCAATATCGCAAACGTATGCCACATTTGCTTTGATTCTTCCCACGATAGCTGCTGCCTCACTTCAAGGAATACGCGTTCTCTTGAGAAAATCTTGGAAAGATGGCAAACTTTCGTTTAATCTCCCAATACTTGCTCTCATTATAATTCAGATTATTTATGAGACAATCATTGCAACTCTTGCACTGGCCCACACTGTCCCTGAATCGGCATTGAATTGTGCCCTCGGTGAGCGATGGCAAGAGCTTTTTGTGAATAAAGACGTACAAGCTATCAGAGCAATACAAGATAACCTTGAGTGCTGCGGATTTAGATCTGTTAAAGACCGGGCTTGGCCTTTCAAAAGTAACCAACCTTCCTCTTGCGCCCAAACATATGGAAGGTCTCAAAGTTGCCTTGTCCCTTGGAGAAGATCCGAGAAAACAAATGCTAGTCTAATTTTTCTAGTTGTAATTGTCGTGTTTGTTACAAAGGTAAGCAAGCGATTGTAACCAAAAAAATCTTAATTCGACATGTTGACATTTCTTCAAGGTATCAGCGATGATATTCGTTATCACGAAAAGTACCAAAACTAAGCGCCATTTGATTACCTTTGAAGGCGATGAGCCGCAAGGGGTTCAAAGAAACGGTTTCGGTAGACTTCTCATCAAAGATGACAATTCAAGAAACGCGTTTCGAGAGGATGAAACGGAGAATATTCGATCTGAGAATGAAGGCTCCAATGAGGTCAATCACAATGCCGAAACGACGCCTCTATTGCCAGAGGTAGGAAATGATTGGGTCACAGAAGGAAATACTTCTTGAAAGTAGGTTCCGATATGCTGGAAAGCTAAGATAGTAAAATGTTGTAAATTGATTTAACGTTATCTAACAAAGTGTCCCGTGTCTCTAAATTATATCTTAAATCGTAGAAATTATAAGAGTGTTCGTTGCTTTTCTACCCAGATAGGCAACATACTTTTATTTACATTTGGTTATTCCTTATCTCTTTACTCCTGAACCTATGTACAGCTTTGGTAGTAGTTTTCTTTCATAAAGTTGTATGTACTAGTCTGCATGAGATGATACATGATACTATTCATAATTCTACATAAAGTATGCAAGTAAAGTATCCCTACATTAAGTATTTTTAGCGTAGACTTATTAGGGTTCTCGTAATTGGGATCTTAGGAAATATTGTGTTTATTTACTACACAGCCTCGAAGCTGTGATATAGTGACAGTGTTTTTTTACATGTTTGATCATGCCTCAGATTCCATTTGCAGATGCCACTTCAAATAAAAATCGCTTTCCCTTCATAATTGGTCTACTCACAACCGTTAACATCCTTCCAAGAAAATTTAAAACCCTGGATTATCTGGACATACCTTCACCGTCCTGAAAATGTCCATCGCACAAAATGTGGTAAGGTTTGCTGGATCCGTAACCAAGCTCTTCATTGGGGTAGGTGTTCAGGCCACCCAGACTCTACTTTGTAGAAGGTACCGAACAGGATACTACTTAAAACCATAATTTCTGGAGCACTGCTAATCTCAAAACTTTTGTTCCCTTTATTTATTGTGCCGGCCACGGCTTGCTGTTGGCTCATAAGGTTATTAAGATCTGTAAATAATGATGATGAGCCATCGAAAATTAGTTGATCCTAACCACCAATCTCATTGCTCCAGTGTTATATCAAATTGTGATGATAGTGTAAGTCAAAAAGAATACCAGATAGGAGTGATAAAATAAGTCAAGTCTTTCTACGAGCTTAGGCGTAGCATGTATTACGCTCCGAACTCAACAATTGGCCTTTGGCCTAGTGCATTATACAGCGATTAGAATAGTCTGTTCCTAATGCTTTAACTGCAGAAGTATCGAAGTCAAGGCATGACTCTATGTTATTTGCCGCAATTTTAAATCTCATTTCGAAGCTTGCGATTTAGGAAAAAATAGATGACCCAAGAATTGACATTATATCACCAGATCAAGGGAGATTCGAGGGTCGGATAGTGTAGCAGTATACCATCCGAGCTATTCTTATATAGAGAGTCTGGATAACCTTAATACCAACCCCACTTGAGACAGAAGATCACTGGTTCGAATCCAGTAGATTTAGTTTAGTTTACACTTTATCGTGTCGGCTCTAGCCAGCTACATTGAACATGACACGTATTGAAGGCATCTAGAACACATGGTCCTCCAAACTACACCAATGCCCACCCGGTGCCTAATTTCTCTCAATACACTATCCAGATGCTCGTTAAATGAGGTCGAATGGATAAGAATGTATTCACTATGACTCAAAAGGCCACAGACTGAGAGAAACCTAAGGAGAAAACTGTCCGGTTACTTAGGACAGCTCAGCCTCACTTTGGTCGTACATTCAACTGTTGCTTATTATTCCATGTTTTTCTACATTTCTCTAAGGTATTCCGAATTGTTACATCGGATTCCTTTACTGGTATAGTTCTGTTAGAAATCCTGGCAAGACTTGTGTATATGAAGATGTTTCTGCCATTTCATATCTCTTCAGATTTGAGTCTAGTATTTAATCTTGTCACTATTCTTGGAGATTTCTTATTCTTGTAAGATAGATTCAATTAATTCATATATTGTTGGTCCGACCTTGATCTTGATCTTGTCTTGTCTTGTCCTTGTTCCTTGACACACCACCTGTTCATGACAAAAACTCAGTGGGAAAAATTCCTCAGGAGAAAATATCAGGCATTCTTCCCGTACTTCTTTTCGACGAGCGGTCGCAGTCCCCTTCCAATAAGCCATACGGGAATCCAACCTATCACTCCTAGAAAGTCCAACCAGCACCTGACCACTTGCGCCATCAGCTTATTTTCATTAGGATTTGTGTATTTGGAAGTGCAGAGCCCTTCACTCTAACCTCCTGGGATAGTTAGGGGTTTGTGATGTAAAGACGAAGCCAACTGAGTCCCGCAAGAATGAATGGGGATCCTGAAGGGTAGGATAATTGCCTCTCTGCTTGGCTCCTTTCTAACGAGAGAAAGGGTTCCCAGGCGCCACCACGTGGAGGTGCAGAGTAGGACTTGACGCCCTTCGAATCCAGTAGAGTCTACCTAAAGGAGTGAAATGTATGAGTTGACGGAGGTACATTTGAACAACCAATGATATTTTGAGAGTTTTCTCTTTGGTGGATATTCACGGAAAAGAAAGTCCAGGAGGTAACTTCATTTCTCGTAGTGGTATTCGCAATTGCTGTTTGAGTGTGAGTATCCAATAAATCTAAATTACATATTCATGATCTCCTGTCCTTGATAGTCTGAGACTCCATAAAAACAATTTTCTTTAAGAAAAAAGAGATTCAATGGAAATATGGAAGCCTTGAAAGATGGGTTTTAATTACACCGAAAAAATTATACAAGATTATTGTCTTTAAAGTTAAAATCAATAAGTCTCAAAGATCTTCGATTAGGAGCTAAATTGTATTTTGTGAATTAGTAATAATTACAGGGTGTTGTGAAGCAAACAACATCTGGACTCAACATCTACATCCAATTTCCACAAACTCTTTAACTTCTTCAAACCTTTAATCGATAAGGAAAAAAAAAGAGAAGAATAAATAACTTAACAATCATGTCTTTTTTCGGGAAAAAATTTCCTGCTCCTGTTGGTTAGTGGCACTTGTCATTTTGATTAAGTTGAATTTCTTTCTTTTCTCCCTCTCTTTATACAAACATGAAATAGTTTTATATCAACTAACACAATTTTATTATCTAGCTAAGCCAATGGCTCCTTTCTACGTCGCAGGTACGTAGCTTTCGATATTACATCTAAAATAGCGCATGTAACTTTCAGTGGATCTATGGAAAAGACAGAAGAAAATCCCTACATTTTATCTTTTGAGGTACGAGTGATGAGGAAAGAGAGAAAAAAAAGAAAAAAAAAAAGAACGAGGAAACCTAGGCTGATCCCTATGAAATTTTTTATTTATCTCACAAATCCTAGATAAACAAATAAGGGAAAAATTATATACTCATGTATCCATTTTTTAATTCTTTGTCTAGGAGCTGTTGTTCTTTATGGTATCAACTCTCTTGCCAATGCTATGATGAATAGTGAGTTTTAATTTTATTATTCTTAAAAATAAAAATGAATATCAATCGTGTCCTTTCAAACCTAAGTTTACTACTTCTCTTCCGTTTGAAATATTCTCGTTTGACTAAGTTGAAAATTTTTCTTTTCCCGGTAAATTTTAGGTCAAGAATTCAAGAATGATCCTCGAAATCCGAATGCAAATCTTGGAGATAAGAAGAATTAAGGAGTGGTTCCGGATGTTTCAGAAGGAATAGGGTAAAATAGAATATTGAGTTGGCTACCAAACCACTACTCGGATTTCTAATTTTGAAAAAAAAGGGTTCGAAGAAAAAGAGATAGTAATTTTCTTTTCTAACAGACAGAGGGGAAAACAATATTTGTAGAATATCCAAAATAAATGATGTATCATATCAGCTCAGTCTTGGATTCCAGTTAAGTGAAAAAAACATCTTATTTATTTAAATTTCTGGAGTTAAGCTTGTCATTGAGTGACCTGTGGTCGAGTTACTCATCTCCACCTTCAGCAATGCGAGGCTGTGGGTTTAATTACTTGAAAGGACCGTGTATGCTAGAAACTCATTGACGTATTGAAGACTGAACGGAAATAATTGTTTCTTAACGAATTTATTCGAATTAACCCTAAAAAATCTTGTTTGCTACGTTTGAAGTTTATTTATCAACTTAATTCATTTACTCACTGTTCTGCTAGATATTAACATAGGCCCTGACAGCAAGATAGTATACGAAGAATTGTCTATATAAGATACAGGAAAAACCAACGATACAATAGTTATTAACACATTTTTGAGAATGACTTCAATTTTTTCGGAATTTAATCAGCCTGAGCTCAAGCATAAATAAATCACTCTAGCTCTTCATCTTTGCGTCCTGTGAGAGCTCTTAAAGCATCCATTGCTCCTAGTGTTGAACGCTCGAGGGCCTGTAGCTTCGCTGCACAGCTAAGTAGACAAGGATCTGCGCTACTTTCGACTTGACATTTTTCTTTGACTCGAACTAATCGTCCGCGATACAAGAATTCCTGATCCATCTCATCATGTTCGAGGCGTCGTTGAACACCAATTCCAGCCAGAAAAAGCGAGCTTATTGTTGGAGTCTGGGAGCAAGGCTCTAGCACTCGAATTGTAAGTAATAAGGAGCAGTCACTGATGTTAATGTTCAGTGCTAGTGTTGAAGGAAGCTCTGGCGTAAATATAACACTTTCCAAAGGCTCTTCATTCCATGCTTTAGTATCACATTGTGACGAGGCAAGCAAAGTACTTTGTGCAGGGTATAAATCAGATCCTTTTAGGATCGAAAGGGATTCATGAAAAAGCGAGCACAAAAGTCTTAATTGTGAGAAAATGGTTGCGGAAGTTGAATTGATTGACGAAGCTTGATCATTTTGAGAACCCGAAGAAAAATGTACCGAATTTAAACAGTCAAGAGCTTGTTCGAGTAAAGTAGATAATTTTTTCAGACTCGGTAAATAGAATCCATGATTGCTCTTTGCTACTGTTGCCGTCGAAGATACTGGGGAAATTGATAGATTGTACGGTGCATGGGTGCGTAAACGAAGATTAAATGTCTGAACTTAAACGAATATAACACATCTTTAGCATCAAAGTGAAAAGGAGTCCCAATATGATGTAACTTGTATTCAATATTAATAGAATCAAAAATTGAAAAAAAGAAAGGGAATGATATGTTAATTGAAAAATCCACTGACGCCTTTCACAATCTGACTTCCGATTCTGGTGACATGTCCTTTAATATTTTCACTTCGATGACTGCTTAATACTAGAGTCGATCCAGGATGCACGGGAGCGAGAAGGGCAAGACATTCTTCAATGCCACTTTTCAAAGCCTGGAACGTATCTTCTTCGAGCGATTCAAGTAACCAAGAGAGTTCTTTAATCTATTCCCGAAACCAAACGATGAAACCAAATCACACAAGCTGTTAGACATAATTTTTTTAATCTTTTTAATTTTTCTGACTCTTGATATTATATACCGAGGATTTTGTTTGGTTTTTGATTTTTAGAAAATAAAATTAAAAAATTAACTCACTCTAGCTTCTTCTTCGGCTTCTTTTAATTTCTCGGGCGATAAGTATGGATAAACTGTCGTGGACATGTCCAAAAATCCAAGATAGCTAAAGTTTGAGTTTATTGTGACTTATATTTATGGTATGTCTCGGTTAGACTCGGGAAAAGGAATTCAGAACATTAGAAGCCCTTTCCCTAGATTTGATTATCACTGACTTTGTAATTATCTAGCAACGAATGTGCACTAGATTAAGTTACCAAGGTCTTACAGTAAAGAGTAGCGAGTCGGTTGTGAGAAGCAAAGAGAAGAATAAGATAAAAAATAAAAGTTATGGCTTCAACTGAGTCAAGTAGAATATCGGCAGAACCCGGAATCAAAAAGTTACCTCGCCTTCCATCAGGTAAGAGTTGATAATCCATTTTCTTGCTCTCTTTTCTGCCTGACAATTATCTAATTGTACTCTTTTTTGATCACTTGAATAATTGTGACATCACATTCAAAATGTTACATTTCTCAGAAATAGATTCGAAATAATTTTATTTTTATATATATCACACATCTATACATACATATACATATATGTACATATATTTATAACTTTACTTGCCTGTCAAAAACTCATCTAGGTTTCAAAATATCCAAAAGACCACTTCTGCATCCGGCGATAATTCCACGATATACATCATCAACCAAAAATCCCCAAGTAATCTACATTTCCAGCAAAAGCTCATTCATCGGAACGATTAAAAGGGTGCGTGTTCTTCTGGATCACATTCGATCCCGCTCGTTTGGTGGAACTGGTGGTGGTGGCAATCATCCTCGAAAAAATAACTCGTCCTCACTGCTCCCGCTTCCACAGAATGACAATGATAATAATAAAGTTGATGATATATTGATGACGAATTTATCAAAAGCGATCCAGGAAGAAGAAAGAAATGGAAATAAGATCAGAAATGAAGAAGTGATACTGAAAGCCAGTGGCAAGGCAATTGAGAAAGGCCTTCGATTCGCGGCTTGGTGGAACTCGCAGAGTGATGTCATTGTTCAGCTCAGGACAGGTAGTACGGGGGCTATCGATGATATTGTAGATCATGAAGGTGTCGAAGAGGGAAGTAGACTACGGAATATAAGCTATTTGGAAGTAGCTATTAAAGTAGTATGAATTGTTTATCTCCAACACATTCAAATCATTCAAATCATTGAAATCATTGAAACTGAAATACCCTCAAATCTCTATTTTTTAATTGAATTACTCCTTTAATGTTACCATAACTTCTCTAAACGTTAAGATGACTGACTACATTACGATTTTGCATACTTAGTTCCCTTCTGATCCCATATCAAGCAGATTTACCCAGTTACTGATTTTCTAACATCAGTGATGTGTTACACCCGAGAGACATTCCGTAATCGATCACTTGGGAGAAATAGTCCATGCAAATCACACATCTTCATTTATGGAGCCGAACCACGTTCTATTCATCCAAGAAGAATATTTCACAAAATGGAATTCTCTGAATTTTTTTGTTGATCCTATACAGAAAATCCTTTTTTTCTGGGGGGGAACTAAAAGTTTGGTTTTTTTTTCTCACCTTCTATTTTTCCTCTTTTAAAATAAGAAAAATTTAAGTACAAAGTGTCATTTACAACTTGTTATTCAGTTTGAATCTTTTGGATGCTATTCAGATAATGAATGAGCTTTACGAGATTACAAAATGGCTGAACTTCATATATCACCAAATGGTACTCTGGTTATTTGCTATTTTATTTTCCTTCTCACGGGTAGATTTAGGTGTAGGATTCATTCAACTAACGAAATAATTCATTTTTTAAAAAAAAAAACCCAAATTAGATTTCTGGATATTGAGCAACCTTTGTTATCAGTTGTTAATTGTACCACAAATGTAGAGACACAACCTTTTAGATTCTAAAGGATAATAATATATTATATTGAGCAGTAGAAGGTAAATATGGGTACAGTAAGGCTAAAGTAGGAAAGATCAAATTATTATTACACTTTCTTAACGTTAATTCAATCCGTTCCAATTAATCTTCTTTTCTCCTGTCCCCCCGAACCCAGTCTGCAGCATGTGCTAGAATAACTTCAGCTCCCCTTTGTGGGCTAAACTCTTTTCCAATTGCTTCGACGAAATCTCCTTCAGGATCCATTAAGTAGAAGTAAATACTGTGATCCACCAAATAGTCCTGGCCTTTTTGAACCCCTTCAGGAGTACTAAAATAGACACGGTATTTTTTGCAGGTGTCTCTAATTTCTTCCCACGTTCCAGTAAGCCCGATTAAGTCCTTGTGAAACTCACCAAGATACTCTTTAAGAACAGCTGGCGTATCGCGAGCAGGGTCGCAAGTAATGAACATTGGGAGCAATGGGGGTAAGTTTTTTGCTCTAGATACCTTTGCTTGTTCTAGATTGGCGGAAAATAGTGGTGATGCGTTGACTATGTCTACCATCTGGGCCATTTTATCAAGCTCGTCAGGACAAATGTCAGGACAATGTGTAAAGCCAAAGTATACCTGAGACATATTTCCAAGTTGCTATTGTTAGCCCAAATCATAAATATGAAATTTTACTTTAATATTTTTTACCCACCAGTGAATATCTGCCTTTCATATTTTCACTGCTCCATTTTTCTCCATCCTGATTTATAAGTTCAAAAGTGCCTCCGACTTTCGGTCTCCCTACCCCCTTGGTTGCCTCGGCCACTCTCTTTCGTTCCATTCGTGCTTTCTCATGACGGAAATAAAGAATCAGTCCTATTCCAGTAGCGATAAATAGGACACCAGCTGTTGCAGAGAAGGGCTAAAGGAAAAAAAAAAAAAATTAGCTTGAGCAATCAATGAAGGAATATCTCAAGCGATTGAATTTCCATACGCCAGAGCGATAACGGGACTTGGCTTCTTGCAAAGTCTTATATTGTCGTGAGCATATGGGAAAGATTTTTTTTTTCTGAAGGCATGGTCGAATTCGTGTGCAAGTGTGAATAGAGTATTTAGGAAGAAAATAGCTTTGACAATTTCGTGATAAGTGGGCAAAAAGTTGCGTGCTACTTGATTTCGACATGATCATGGGCTTTTGAGTGGGACTAGGTGCTAATGCAAAACTGAATTGTTTGCTTACTTGTCCACCTGTACGCTTCCTGCACTCATGAACTTAGAAGAGAAATTGCTCTATAAATTAATATCTACAAACAAGGTCCTAAGATTCAACGACTCCTAGTTAAATTTATTTTACATTTCTATCAATAAATTTTTATTGCATTGTTTCAACGTGCTCAATAAAACTTTAAGTTTCTCAAGGTATTCTTGTACGGATAATTCTCTCCATCTGCTTTAGCCATTAATATTAAATATGGCTGAGGATAAATTGAATTATCGGAAATTCGTTTTACTGTGACTGGAACACAACGAAAATTGGACTTCATTTCTGTTAGCTCTAAAGGATAAAGGATCTGGAGTCGCCTAGATTAGACTAATAAACTTAGGTATAATAACACCGACCAACTAATTTACAGCTTTTTGTTCCAAGCCTCAAAACAAGTTTAGGTAAGTACTCTCTGTTAGAGGAACCACGAGAACAATATAACCTACTCTCAAGCCACCCAACTAATAGCAAAAGCCAAATTCCTAAATTAAAACGCTAATAATATTACAAGTGTGTTAAAACTTTTTCTTTCTGGATTCTATCTCGTTTGCTAAGAATACTTCGATATCAGTCTCGAGATCGGCTAATCTGACTTGCACTAGTTCTGCTTCTCTCATCCTCTTCCATAACATCACTTAGTCTCGTAGGATGGTGATGTCTTGGTACACTAGACCACTCAGGTCCAGAACTATAGCCTTGTTGATCTAGATCGGGATAGTCGGCTATGTCGCCGATTTCTATATCTGGCACGGAATAAGATCCAGGGTTCTGAAGATAGTCTGCTGTAACTTGAATTCCCCTGCCAAACTCAACATCAGGAACCCGGCCATACTGTCGCAGCCTTTCCATATCACTTTGATAATGTTCGGAGCCGCGAATGTAGTCCTGTTCAGATTGATACACAGCCGGATTATCTGGGTTTTTATCCGCAACATCTTCTTCGATGTCCATCTCATATTCTTCTTCCTCTTCTTCTTGATCGCTATAACTTTCTAAGGATTCAGGTGAAGGTTGGGGAGATTTGCGCTCAGTAAGATTTGATGTTTCTGTAACTGGCTGGAAAATGTTATCTGCGGATTTTTCCCCATCTGTCTGTTCAGAAAAGGAAGGATCATTTAAAATAGGATTAGAGATTGTTATATTCTGAGCGATTGGTGTTCTACGAGAATCAGACTTATCATGATACGAATCGGATACATCATAAGGCCTTTGGGGGTATCCAGGGTTACTAATGTTACTCTCAAACGGAGGATTACCATCCCGACTAGACTCGGACCGTTCGATAGTATAATCTGTTCTTCGAGCTGTACCAGGCCGATTTGGAGGACCGGTTATCATTGGGACTACCTCAACACCACCTATGACAGTTGGCAAGCCTTCTCTTAGTGAGGTAGTTCTTGCTCTTTCTTCCTTCTCACGTCTACCCAGCTCTTCCCAAGCTCTCTTTGCTTCTTCTTTTGATATCTGAAGTTCTCTTTTCGCTTCTGCGAGCTGCTTCTCGGCATTCAACCTCTCCCTTTCTTCAGTAGCTGCCTGAGCGACTGCAGCTACTCGTGCTTCTACCTCAATCTGAAGCTTCCTTTCAATTGAGGCTTGTATTTCTTGATTTCGTTCTTGCTCGGTCCTAGTCTCGAAAAACCATCTTTGAAATTTCCTTTCAGAAGAAGCTCTCAATCGTTGTAATTCTACGACTGCATGAAATAAGTTTGCACCAGCAGCGGATAGGTCTGTCACTTGCCGCGACAATTGCTGCATGAGGGGGTCTCGTTCAATCTCACGACCGTTTTCTTCCAATCTTCGGATCCAAAAAGACGTAAGTCCCTCCCAGTGAGCTGATAATGTTTCCCAGCGTTCGAAAGCATGCGGGAAAGTGGAACGCGTCCCCGATACTCCAGATCTTCCGCCTTGATTAGGATTGTGAGAAGTAGGATGATCAGTTTGTTTTAGTTTGGATTGATTATCTGACTGACGTGGACGAGACCTAGTACCCCGAAAATTGCCGCCAACAGCAGACGCTTGTCCTTGCTTTGCGCCTCTGCTCGATTGTGGATTAAAATTTTTTCCCTCTATATTTTCACCACAGTCTCGTTTTTCTGTCTGAGGATTGCTAGCTATCCTAGTAATGGGTATCTGGCTTGAGGTTCGAGGTGCAGCTTCATCATTTTCGTCCCGATCTCTATCATAACCTTGAGAAACGTTAGAAGCCAATCTTCTCTCATTAACAAGCTGTCTTTCTTCTAACAATATTGCCTCCTCAATTGCCCTCATTCTCTCTAGCGCCTCCTTTTGTTCTAATTCAGCTTTTCGTCTCGCTTCCCTAGCAGTCCTTTCTCGCATTACTTCCCGTGGTCCTTTTACGCTAGTCGTAGGGCCTAGGGTAGTATTAGACCTTGGGATATCATTATCACCAGTTTGTCTTGAAAATGGTGATAATACATCTATTTGACCTGACATTGACGCAGTTTCTTCTAGAATATCAGGAGAGAATGGATTGGGGACTCGCAACGCTTCGACGGTATAAAGGATAGCACTCAGAGTATTACGCGAAACATGTAATGCTTTATGAGGTTTTTCTTGAGATTCAGATTGTTCTTCACAACTTGATGAAGATGTAGTGGATGGACTTTTAGTAGGATTGCGTTTAGGTTGGTAGCGGAAGTTTGCTTGGGAGATATGGTTAGGGGAAATACCGGCACATATAGCATCAATGTGAGATTTGTATTTGGCGTTCGGGCGATGCAATTGAGAATTCTTGGGCGTAACTATATCGTTTCGGTCGTCACAGTCATTAAAAGAAGTAAATTGTGAATTCGACAATGCTGCTGTATATATAAGAATTAACTGATATAGTTGAACTGAAAAATATAATACTGTTTTTTTCTTAAGCCCAAGTTTCGTAGTATCCTGTAACTAATGACGCTTATCCTTAGAATATATGATTAATTTGTGGTCGGGTACGAGGCTGAGCTCTACACGTCCAGACCTGCAAGGCGCGCGTATGTTAAGAAGCTCTCAGGTGAGAGAATTGTGAAAGCCGGTAAAAGAAAAAAAGTGTTGATGGAATCGGTACCAAACTCACACACTTATGGGTGATGCTCGAACTAGAAATCAGTCGCATCTAAGTACACGTGAAAATTTGCTATTCGAATAATCCTCAAAAGAAATACACTGTCTAATATATGACCGATGAGGGCGCGGTCGGTTGTTTTGGTTTTCTTTACTCGTTGTGAATTAATCATGGGGATCTTAAAGAATACGCTGAACTCATGGTTTTCAGCAATACTTGATCAAGTTAATGGAAAGAGTTCCCCAGATTACTGTGGCAATTAGCTCATGAAAGAAGAAGCCTATTAACTATCTCAAATAGGCAACCTTGCAATAAGCATTGCTTTTTTACCTGATGGACAACAGTAACTAGGATCTCACACACGCCACTCTAATGAGCTTGGAGCTCAATTTCCGCACCGATGTCTCAGTGTTTTGGCATTTCGGGTTGGGTTTGCCAGGTGTATGTATTAATATTGGAGATTCAGAGGCAAACAATACATATATCAAGCCGGTTGCTTCTCTATGGTAATTTAATGGAGTGAGAATTTTACACGACTTAGGAACAGATTCGTTACTGACACTTTGTACCCGTACCAACTAGGCTGGGTTCTATTTGACCGGTCAAGTCTCTGTCTGGAATGTTTGGAGGCCAAACATCGAGAAAAACAGGGTGATGTCATTCTTGTTTTTATGAATCTATTAAATTTTATGCAAACACAAAAGAATGTCCGATTGGGGTGGTTTATTGTAAAATTAGCAAAATACTCATTATTACATACTGCACCTAGGGATGTGCTCACTTCTCTCTGGACTGTGCTGTTACTCACAACTGAACACTCACAGCGTAATTAAAGGTGTTTGTATATTTGTTGTCTGGTACATTTATATTTGTTTTATGTTTCTTGGAAATTAAACTACGGCTGATCACATACAGAGTACGGCTAACTCTATGCCCCAGTTGCAACGGTCATCCTAAACAATCTAAACTCGGGATTCCAACCGGCACAGGGACCCCACGATCTACAATCAAAGTCAGCCGCTCAAAGTATCAACATCGATCTCTAAGTTTACATATCTCTACCCTCGCCTTTTGAGAAAACTTCCAACTACTTATTCTACAAGAGAATGATGGCTTCCCGTGCGTGAGGCAAGAAATCCAGGGCTGACAAAATTCGTCACCGGTTGTGGTTTTCTCGAATCCATGCCATTGATCACATTTTGAAAGGATGAGCTTTTCCACAACACATCTAATAGTGCTTACTTATTACATTATTACATGAAGTAGACTAGATATTCTCCGCCTACTGTAGTAATGTAATAAAGAGCATTATATTCAAAAATATCAGTCCGTAACAGTGCTTACTATTTTGGACTGACTCTATTCTACATCACCATTTTCAAGTTTCTATGAATAACATAACAGAGTACGAGCTTATTGGCGTCGATGTTAAGATACTTTCACATGGTACCAAGCAGGTTTACAATTGCATGCCATTGGATACATCAAATCACATAGAGGTGGGGGGAAGACTACCCAGAGAAATATTTACAGCACTTGGTGGCATATAATAATGACATTTGGTGCATATTTCTTTTCTAGAAAATCTGCTAAAGGCTTGAAAAGCTGCCTAGACCATCCATTCCTGTAGCTATGCCACTCTTTTGGACCGTGCAGCACTTTTTCAGAGCCAAATTATAACAGACTCATGGGTGTTCATATTTTCATCCCATCTCCTTTCCCTAACATCTGTACATGACTTGCATAGATAGCTGTATGTTCAGACGTTTTTGTGCGAAGTCTATCCAAGAAACGATACGTGCTATTAAAATGCAGACCTGCAAACTGATACATTTTTTCCATCTACTTTTCGTACATCAACGATGATGTATCTTCAATCAACTGCCGCTGATTAGGCTAGGTAGCATGTTAACTAATTAAATCCTTGCTATTATAATAAAACGGCTGGAAGATTTGGGTTTGTAAAAGTGCCATCAATTCTATGATAGTGATAGCCTGCAAGTTAGTGTGAGCAGATT
The DNA here is from genome assembly GCA_002918395.1 of Erysiphe pulchra. Taxonomy (NCBI): domain Eukaryota; kingdom Fungi; phylum Ascomycota; class Leotiomycetes; order Helotiales; family Erysiphaceae; genus Erysiphe; species Erysiphe pulchra. The sequence goes on from PEDP01000004.1 coordinate 38,178, forward strand.
CGTACCACGGTGTATAAATATTGTCTTTAATTGCAAAACTTACCTACAATCTATATACGCTATTTATCATTTGTGTTGTGTTGTATTCTCTTATGAAGAAATGACCACATCACTTCCACATCAGCTCATTGCATTTATTCTTCTAATTGTTCACCCATACTTCACGAGCGATTATTCCTTTTCATCCTATGTCATATTCCCACAAATTCCAGAGATCAGCTCTTGGGTGGTTGGGGTAAACGGGAACTATATCTGGGTCCGCTACTCCTAACTCGGCGTGGTCTACAATCGCTTCGTTGATCAGCGGAAGTAACAGGAAAGAAAGACTCAAGACTCGCATGTTGATCCCTGAAACGAAAGGGCCTTCCTCCTTCCTTGCCTCCCACCGTTCACAATTCACAATTAATCCTAGACGTGTATATACGTTTAACGAAGCGAGCGCATCGTAATTTTAAAATAATTCCACTTCTCTTTTTAACATCTTCCTTGGTGGCTGGCTGTAATATGAATTCCCGAACAACAACAAGAAGCCAGCCAGCCAGCCACGAGGATGAAAGAAAAAAAAAAAGGGAATGACTGACATTAATTTTTGCCTTTGATTAAGTGATTTTTGGCACTGATTGATCTGCTTATTCAGTCGTTCCATGATCCACTTAAAACACGTTTTTAACTTCTTAGCTAACCTGCCCTGGATGCATTGCATTTGATCGCGGTATGGGGAATGGCAAGATTAGACTGTTTCGACTCTGCATGCTGATGCATGTACGAAGCTTGCATGGATCATAATTATTGTTAGACCCAGCCTTCAAATATTAAACTTGCAGGGATTACGCCAGGATAACAATTGCTTATTCATCCATCCGATGCCGTGTTGCTTGATCAGAAATTTTATTTTTGTTTGTGTACAATTCTTGTGAACAAGAATTCAACTCCTATTGGCTCGCTTGTCATTTTACATTGTCCGCACACACACTAATTACATTCAATACAAACCCTAATTTCCTATAGATCATGATAGGTTCTACAGCTCCTTCCTCCTCGACTGATCATATCTATACAGGCAACGAGATCTATTGGACTAAGATGAGAGTGGACCAATGACTGGATGCAGACACTTCGGAGGCAATGGGAAAGTTGTTTACTAGTTCAATATCAAACAGGAGCCCTTCATTCCTAGCCAGATCCAAAGAATATCCTCAAAAAGGCATATTGGCCGCCCGCCAGTAATTTCATTGAAATTGCTCGAGGAATTCACATGCCTTTTGAGAAAATGCAGCGTATGTCTCACCTGGCAGACTAGTCATGAGCCTGGTTGTGAACATACAACGGAGTCTGCTATTCGATCTGGAAAAGAGGCATCAAATGCTACTTCAAAATAAGCAGATCATCATTCGTAAATTGAAGTCTGCAAACTAAATAAAGCTAGCGGATCACATCTTACCATTGTCGTTGTCCTTAATAGTTCTCCCTAAATCTTTCGAACTCCTCACACTTAGGGTTTTTTCCCCTACATTGAAAAACAAAAAGTTGGAAAAGAATTAGACTTCCCGCGTGCAGCAAAAACCACACCAACATGCATGTCCAGACTTCTATCATAGTGAAACCATTAATGTTTGTTTAACTATAATTGTGCAAGGTAAGATAGCTACCGCATTCATTTATCTGTCATTAAGTAAATTTTTCAAGATACAAAAATGGTAGGAAATGGTAATTACAGGCCTACAAAAATATTGATGTAGAGTTTAAAAGAACATCCTACATTCTCTATCCCGTCCTCATTCCCCAAATACTCGTGCTTTTTCGCCAAAATAAAATTCCCTTAAATTTTGAAATACGACTAAGCTAATTGATCGTGATGTTGGGCTTCAAAGTTGATGATGTGAATTTGGTGTTTTTACTGTGGGTTTTGATGATACATCTTTGCGAGAAACGTTTAATACCTATTTTTTTATTTCCAACAATTGGGTTTCCGATTTTAGGAAAAAAAATCATATGTGTAGGTCTGAGGATTCCTACTAGCATCCTTCAGCTCTACAGCACAGCGTGCGATAGAGTCACTGGGAATAAACTTACATCTCAGGTTGACGCGTCATTCAGGCGATGGAGGTAATCCGAAAAGTCTACAACTCTGTCACTAAGACAATTCAATTTTCTCCACTTCGGGCATCTGATCAGAAAGTAGCTCTCTATCTTCTGAGCTTGTCACTTTAAATGCAACGAGAACTTAACAGCCTAATTTTGCGTGTCATAAACTTGTGGTATTCGAAAATGCAGTTTAAGACAATTGATTCATTTAGTACATAAGTTATTCCTATGGTATTAAGGCACAGAAGTGAAAGATTTTCGACCAACGCGCAGATTCTATCAATCGGCCAGAACAAGTCGCGAGTTAAGAATGTGAAGCATTGCCAGTCTTCCATTGGGAGCCTATAGATAGTCTAATTTTGACAAGTTAATTATTTAAACTGTTAACGGCATCCAACGTGAAGCCGGGCACTGCTTCACAGAAAAGCATTTTGAACTTTACAAAACAAACTTTATTATCGGATTTCTGTATAGAGTTAAGAAGTAGACCGTCGGTGAGATCTGATATATGATGATACTTCGAATGTTTGATTCCCCGATTTCATTGTCTTTCCAAGTCATTTAGTTGTGTCTATTCTGCCTTTTGCCATTCCTCGTGAAATGTAAATACTGGATTCAAACCAGACAGCTTCATCCTAGCAAGGATTCTCATCATGAATCGACTGATTTGTGAACCTTTCTAAGAATCCGTTATTTTCTCTAAGCTGGCTGTGGCCTTTCACTTCTGGCTGAATTGAGTTGAACAAATTAGTTTTTGTGATTTGACCTAATTTGACTTGATGATTTTAAACTACTTCTGCTCAGAGGGTGCATGCAGTGCATATGGCTCCCACTTATGACTCGCATCATGCACGAAAGACGCCCGACATTTGCATTTATTTTAGTCGTTAGTGCGCATAGAATTCCTGCATTCCGAACGCACCCTTAATCTTTCATACGTGTATTGTATATATATGCAATATGATCTGCGAGCAATTTGGAGAAGCTAATGAATAATGGGTCATCGTTTCTACCGAATTTTTATGATTTATTTGTCAATTACAACGGTCCGTAAAAATATGATCATTCATTAGCAAATATATTATCACGTGCTCGCTGATAACTGGCAACCAAAAAATAGATACATTTGTATTTTGCTTGCTTATCACGAAACGGACATCAAATGAGACTTTTATATCCATCTTGCTAATATTCTTGTAGAGTTAAATGCTTAAATATCATCTATAAGACTTCTCTGAGCTCATTCATTTCACGACAATCTAGCCTTCAAGTTAAAATAGTCTTGCTTGTGTTCTTCATTGGCCAATGGCATTGACGTCGTCTTGAGGAATTGAAGACAGGATTAATACCTTGATTATCATGTAAATGAAACGAACCGGAGAGCACCCTAGATAAACGCGCGAAGATGAGAGCATGACGTGATATTTAGAGTTAATGTTGGAATTATCTGCGGATACATATAAGTGATAAGACCTACTATTGCGATAATTTTTCACGATGGAGATATACAACGTAGGGAAAGTAAAGAGTTTGATAACTCATCCATAACCGCACATAATTCTCGTCGGTTCTGAGCCCGATGCCTCAACGGTTCAAATCACGAATCTATATCTTTCTATCTCTCGAGAAAAGATCACTATTACCTACACCTTGGGGGGATGCGGGTGGATTTACAAATGGGATGTACGCATCTCGCTCACATACCTTGCACTGCTCAAGTAATTGACGACCAACTCAACTTTGTCATACACGAACATATTTTGGAATATTGCTATTTAATACTCTCAAGATCAGTAATAAAACCATCACTCACTTTTGTTTACGAAACTACAAATCATCGAAAAACAGCAAGTAAATTTCAGAGGAAAACATGGCGACAGGGGTGGCAAATTAATAGAGTAATTAAGGATCTGAAGGTTCAATTTTTAAAAGATTCACACAATAGAATAGAATAGAATCGAAGAGTATGATGTGGTAACTAGTATAACGTCTAAGCTATGTTAGCAAAACATAAGGTTTTCACAATTTTCATCATTTCTAAAAGAGAGATAATTTGCAGGGCATTTGCTACAGGAGCTCTTCTGGAAATATCAGATATCAGGAGATTTCGACACATTCTTTAATTTATGTGATTTAAAAACCATTGAGGATAGCAACGTGGTAAAAAATTCTAACAAGGCGCCTCAATCACTTGTAGAAGAATGAGCCTTTGTCACTGGAGATTTCTCTCAACTGAAATTAAAAAAAATCATCAGGATTGCTCGGAAAAGTGAAATGAAGAAATAGGTTGATACTTTTTTCGAATGAGATTGCTTATACACCCTTCTTACTTGCGTGTATTTGTATCAAAAGATGATTATGGAAATGCGGCTATAGATTATAGTTGATAACGGCGCATCAGTATATCTTGGCTCCAACTCAAGCAGCTTCCTCTCTTCATTTCAAAATATATATCCAAATATGATGGCTTGCGTCCTAGGGAAAAGTTCGAGTCTCTTCAAATCTTTCGTAGTGCACCGCGTAGTCTACCATTAATGGAGATTACTTCAAGGGTTAGGACTTCAACGATAGCTCTCGTATTGTGATGTTCCATTTCTGCCAACCCTCCTTCTCCCACTACAAGGAATTAGGAATTAGCCCTTTATCACGCGTATATCTCATAAGTACAGCCAGTCTCCTTCTATCCAAAAGATAATCTTTCGATATAATTTACTCGCGCTGCATCAAGTTATAGGTAAGAATGGATACAGAACACGCAAACTTATTGCCTCGCCTTAGTCCCCCCTACGAAAATAAGATTCTTCTCAACAGTGATAAAGAGCCCTCTTCACCCCTCCACAGTATGTTGAGAGAATAGCTTAAGGTAGGTTATAGACATTACTTCAGAAGAGACGCCTGTCCTTAACTTTTTTGATCAGTAGATTGATGGAAACACCCCGACTCTATGCATAGATCATCACCGTTTGTATGAGCTAGCAATAAAACAAAATAAAATAAAAAAATAGCACTCTGCTCCCACACACCACCAACCCTTTTCTTCGGCCCCACAAGATTCTTGAATTATAAAATTGGTTTGTTCACTCACTCAGCTTAGCACCTCGTTTCAGTAAAATCATCCATTTGATTCAGAAACAATCTGCCCTCGGGAAAATCTACTCACACTCCAAGAATACAAGAAAAATTGAACCCCCCATAATTTCCCTTCCCCCCCCTCCCACAAAGTGGCTTCCATTCACTCCCGCGAATTTATTAAGTTATCTACTCCGATATTCACTGTCTACCTACCTACCTACCTATCTAGTCAACTAATGGCATGGAATAGAGTAAATTTTCTCTTTTTCTTTTTTTTTTTAAAAGCTATTCTTTTCTTTTCGTGCCATCTTCCGCGCAATTCCTCTGCTAAACTTAATTCAATAGTTTTTTTGCCTAATTTTTTTTTTCACTACTATTTATTTACCCTACAGTTATCAATAGCGTTGTCAGTTTTCTACTCTTTTCTTTCATACTTTACTAAGTGTAGTCTAGTGGTTCTATTATAAAAACTAGTTGTCATTGTTGCATACGTAGATCCACGAAATCAGTATCAGTGATCCGTTGATAGGGGAATGAAAAAATAAAATATCCCCCGAGGTAGGATAGAGTACATGCAATTCCCTCACTGCTGTTTGAGAAAATCTTTTATTGACCGATTATATATGGAGACCAGCTAAATACATTTAAATATTTATCCTATCAAGTTTACATAGTTAAGGACATCATAAATCTTTTTACCCTTTTTTTATCTTACATAAGTACAGCCCTGCTAATAGAGCGAGGCGGTCAAGCATCAATTTTGATTCAATGTGAAATATGGTCGATACATAAGAAAGAAGAACTATTTTATCGTTATCATCAGCTGCGTCATCAACATCCAAACGCCGAAATCTTTGCATTTAACTGTTTCCTGAGATTCATTCATAAACTTTTAGTAAAGTTTTCAAGGAAAGTACTTCCCTTTTTAATTTTGTATTTTCGCTTCGAACTCTCGCAACTTCATCAGTCGTTTCAATAATTTTGTTAACTAAGTCATCCTTGAGACAAGCACTTCCTTCCGTATCTGAAATTCTATCCTCAACTTTACTTTTAACTGCTCTTGCAATTTTTTCCAGCTCACCATTAAATCGCTCATATAACAACTCATTCTCAGCTGCTGTCTCTCGGTATAACTGATCTAGCCCTTTAATTTTAAACTCTAATGCAGAGAGGGATTTTTTAAGGTCAGCTTCCACCAACTGATTTCGAGCTGTTAGATCAGCAATGATATTGGGTATGCGAGCCGCAAGAGACGAAAATGAAAGTTGAAGCGTAGTTAATGAATTTTTTTCAGAGTGTTGCTGATTGGAATGCAATAATCTATCAGAGCTATTTAGTCGGGTGATTTGCGCCTCAAATTTTGAGAGTTCTGTGTTAATTTCAATTTCTGCGTTCTGGATTGCCAAGGCTTCATTTTGGATGCGTTCTCTTAGCTTATGAGGCGATGAGAGGCGTGGTTTGTTATGAGACTGAAGACGAAGTTTTTGAGGCGATCTTGATGTATTACTATGACTTGTTGGAGGACGAGAGACGTTTGTTAGATTTGATTTTAGTCGATAATTTAGTGTAGGAATATTAGTTGTATTAAGTGACATATTTTTTTTATGGGAAGGTGTAGTCCAGAGGTCCTTAATTAGAACAACACTCGAATTATTAGGTGGCGGCGTTGAAGTCTTCATTTTCGAAGGTTCATTGCGACAAGTTTTTCTGTTTCTAACTGATGATGATAGATTTATATTTTCTTTTTGTAAAAGTGATTCAGGCCGGTGGAAATTAGAGTATGAACGATCTAAAGACGCCCCTACCGACGGAATTTTACTGGGAGACTGATTTTGAGAAATTGAATTACAAGAGGCTTGGCCTACTTTAATCTCTTTTGGGGGGGCGATAAATTCTATTGAAGGATCAACATTGGTGCTGGAATGTAAAGTTTTGAGATCCGAAAGGGAACTCCGTCTTTTTTTCTTGTATTTTTTTATATCCAGATTTTCAACGAGAGACGAAATTTCATTTACGTTTAATTTAGCTGCGGATCCTGATGAGCTTGAAGGACGCTCTTCAAATGCACCTATTACAGTAGGCCGATCCTTTAGGGCTGAACGTCGATTGGGAGACTCTATTGACCGCGAACGACGAAGTGACATTTGTGAATTAATATTTGAGTTTAATTGATCACCTATCAATGTAGACCGGCTGCTTTTGTTCAGTGATCGCCACACAGATTGCTTCTCTTGTGTGCTATTTTGACGTAATAGTGTTTCTGCAAACCTTTTGCGAAAGGAAGAGGAATTAGAAGCAATCGAATTCATTGCTGAGGTATTTGATTTAGAGCCAGAAATTGATGTAAATGTATTATTTGTTCCAGTTCCATTCACTGCTCCAGTTCCGATAGCCTGAAATATCATTCCCTGATCCATGACAAGTCTATCAAGAAGATTAATATAGTCATGGGAGTTTCCCTCGACAGCAAGAAGCTCAGCAAAAGCAGCTGTGATTTCACCTTGATCGCCATCATTGCAACATCCATCAAGAAGATCAGCTAGCAGCTTGACAATAGAAATAAATGCTCGTCTGTTCTGTGGTGTCATCTCACTGAGAATTAATCTTACATATTGAGCAAAATCTCCAGAACCAAGTCGTAAAGCCTGTAACTGAAGCTCGTCTAAAGTCTGTTGAGGAACAACATCGCCCATCTGTTCCATCCAAGCTATACGTAAATATTTCTTAAACGCTGCAAATAGGATATCAATCGTTACTTCAGATGCTATTCGATGATCGTCCGGATTTTCAATAAAAGTGTTGTAAACTGCATTCACAGCAAGCTCATCTATGTTTCCATAGTTCCTTAGTGAGCGACCAACGACATTTCCCTTCCGAGAAAATATTGCAATAGTGTACGCTTTAAAGATCTCTTCAAGCTTAATCAAATGATTATCTAGTTGCTCGTCACTGTGATTTCGGAGTTCAGCTCTAGATCCATTTTCATTGAGTGAAAATTTAGACTTATTACTATCACTACGGGTAAGGGATGAAAAATTAATTTTATTTGACATCTTAGAATTTCTACCTCCAGATACCGATGGAGTTGTATTGAATAGGTTTGACAATAATTTGACAGGAGAGCTGGGCATAAATGATCTTTGCTTATCTCGTTCACACTGAAAATGTATAGACCTTAATATTTTGCCATACAGCGAGATATATGACGCAGTGAGAACCATATTTTTTAGGCTATACTGATATCGGAGGAGGTCTGCTAGCCTAATAACTATAGTGGGTAGTAGTTGTTCAGTCGTAACTTCATCTACGAAAGCTTTGTCTCTCAGGCCAGTAATTTTTAGTCTGAATTTTGCTCCAGGTTGTTTTGTGGTGATATTGGCTATGATTTCAACACCGACATGACTATTACTTGTTACCTTAACGTTGGTTGTGTGATCGACTAGAATTCGAATCGGGGCTGCATCTTGTCGGTCGCTGGGTGTCACATTAGTCCTTTCTTCAAAAATCGCTGTGTGAAGAGTTAAATCAGTCGTTTCTGATTTCATAGATCTAAAGGACCATTTACCAGAGTCTCGCTCTGATTCAGTAAATCGCCCTTCGATTCTAGCCCTAGTTATTTCTTCCGTAAATTTTGATCCTTTGCCTTCGTAAGCTCCATGAAGATGAAAGACACGAATAGATGATACATTTTTGTCGCTGGATTTTATATCAACTTCGGATTGGCAGGCTGAGATCAAAGAAATATTGCGCGAGTCATCGGATACAGTAAATCGTGTTTCACTCAACATATACCAATTTGAAAAAGAAAGGTCGTACATTCTTTTATTGCCACTTGCAGTAGCTGTCATATTAGCCATCATAGACAACGCTGAAGGTTTATCGAGTTCAGCTAATAATCCTCTCGCAGTAATGCTGCATCGCGGTAGTTTTTTCAGTAAAACTATTCGGTCCGTAAATATTAGAAAAATGCCTTTATGCGATTCAGAATCTGTAATATCACGAAATGGACTAGCCATTTCAATATAGTCGACTGCTGTTACGAGGCGATTCTGATGATCAAAATTTTTAGGCCAAGCTTCTATCAGATTCCCTAAACGATGAACAACTTGTTTATTTTCTGATCCGGGAGTGTCCATGGAGCATATTGATGTGATAATATCTCTAGCTTTCAAGAAAGGCTTGATAGCTGGATGAAGAGAAGGGAGGCAACTGACTATGTTGTCAATGAATAAGCTGTATCGTGGTAGTCTCTGAACTGGCTCAATTACGGCCGAGCGCAAATATTGTTCTCCTACCATTTGAACCCGTTTTGAAAAGCTAGATTGCTGTTTTACAAAGGAGGTAATAATCTGTGAAAACACTTGACTGGCCCTAATATATTCCTGATAGCAATTTGAAAATTCAGGAAACCATTCTAGAAGTATTTTGGACAAAGCTACTGCTCCCGTAGGATCTTTAATACGCCAGTTGAATTCATTTCGTGAGGTCGTCGAAGTAACTACGGGAGCCTCAAGATCTAGCATGGCATCCTCTTCAGTCTCATCCATGACATTTTGCACAGCCTTTAAAAATGCTGAATTAATTTGAAGTATTTTGTCGAGAGATGGTGGAAACAATCGTTCCAGGTCTTCCAATGAAGGGCTATAACTAGAGAGTGTCCGATTCTTAGCTTTTTCTCGAAAGTCGTTAGCCACGTGATACACAAGCTCATGCATCTTGATGACATATCTCTCCTCTGTATCAACTAATTCGCCCATTTCGCGACGTAGAGATGTTTTTTGATCAACTGAGAAAGATCGTGGTCGATTTGCTGAGTTAGCTCTAGACGGTGCTCTCCGTAACCTTGAAGACGGCAAAAATGTAACATCGCCAAAAGATTCAACGAGAGATTCATACTTCCCATACTGTTTTTGGTCAGATTCGGTGTTGCTATCATCGGGTTCTTCATTTTTTTTAACTTCTTGTACAGATCCATAAGGCAAGATTAAATCTAAGTCGAGATGATTTACGTTTTGGGGACGTAGCGCTGCAAGAACATTATTCCATACTTCTGCAGTATTTTCGACCTTGGTCATTGCACTCGCCAAGAGAGCGGCATGTTGCTCTGAAAAGAGCGAGGACATAGACAGGGACTGTTTGCCCTTTGGATTTGTAAAGTGAAGTACAAGACTATTCTTCACAGGATCAGGCAGCTCTTTGAAGTATTTTAGCAAGCAAAAAGCAATACCTCGGCATGTCTCATCGCCTTGCTTCTCTCGAGGCAAGTAGTCAACAGACTGATGGAATGGTAAGTTAGGAGAGACAGTAATTCTTTGATAGCTTTGAAATCCAGCTACAGAGAAAATATGCACTTGAATGCGTGAGCTGTTAAGTGTAGAGTTAGAAATTATCGACGGCCCATGAAACACGAGGATTGGCAAATTTCCCAAGTAACTGTCAGTTGCGTGATAGAGGATGACCTCGTCTTGTGACAAGGTCAACTCGTCTGTAATTCTGACCATGATACGATAAATTAAGCTCCCCGAACTTTCTTTGGCCTTCTTGAAATTAAAATGAGACCGGCTCTAAAAATAATATTCGTCCTTCACATAATTTTTCAAAGCAAGGGAATGACGTTGATGCGAAATTATTTGTAGCCACATCTAGAGCAATAGCTTTACTTTACCTAGTTGCCAAAGGATAAATGATAAAAATTGAGTCGAACGAGTGTGATAGACGAAAGAGTATCTTCCTAATGACATAAAATTCGATTCTGAAGGTCTCCTTGTCTCAAACTAGCAGATGTTCTTGTTCATCTAAGCAAGAAGCTTAATCACTGGGCGTGTTCCTTCGAATGCTTCTATAGAGACTTTCGGATCGCTTACATCAAATTCCGACGTGTTGATTGGCTGCCTTTTTCAACATGTCAACAAATAAAATATGGCCCTGTCCCAACAAGTAAACAATCGATGATCAATGGAAGCTGAATTCTTCTCTTCCGCCGCAAACTGCTCAGGAGTCTCCTAATGGCAGAACAACAAAACAGTTTCGATCTACGCATTAGTCAAAATTATCAGCCATTTAAACTGATAGAACTTCCCCAGGAACTCCTCGACTGCTTAGAGTCTGCATCTCCACCAACGTAAGAAATCACTTCTCTTCTTACAAGCCAGCAGTTAAGCTATCTTCTCAGTCTCAGCATCATACCTACATCTACATCGACCGCTTCAACATCCAATTTAGCACTTCTCATTCACGGCACACAAAAATATAAAATGAATACAAAGAATTCCTCAAATACCACATTACTTCTTCGATCATCGTCAGTAGAAGTCGACACTGTTGATGGCTCAAATGTTGATAACTCTGTAACAGCCATTGCGCAATGTGATGAGACCATTGAGTTGGTGCTATTTCATGAAAATTCAGAGAAAGAAACTAAAAAAGTAAATAAGTGGCATGAGAAGTTTGCAAAAAGTAAACAAAAAAACGAAAAATCACAATAAATAAATCTTGTAAAATCAATTTATCACCTCCAGATTCTTCAGTACAGAATTATGCCTCATTTTTTTAAATATTAAAATCGCGTTAGCTAAATACAACTATACTTATTATTCTAGGGATCAAGTATTAAAAGGTACATAGTCTTTACACGTATTTTTAACTTGCTTTAGTTAAATTTGTTTCTAGCATCCATTATCTAGTTGATAAGCCAAATTATGTAGCTCTGATAAATTAATTGGCTAAATCTATCGTCGATTACGCTGAGGTACAAAGGCCATAACTATAACGTCGTATAAAGCCCTTAGAGCTTCAACTAGAGTTGTTCTTGAATCCTCTTTGCCTGAAAGCGTCGTTGACTTATCAATTGCACTATATATATCACCAATGTAGCTAATGCAGTCCCTATAATTCACTTAAGCCCGTTTTGCACTTCTATTTTTGTTTTGAAATCCTCATTGTTCGTTTTCGAACAAATCTGCTCTGGCAGAAATGCATGCGTTATAGAAAGAACAGTACGGGAGTTATTAACCATTTTTCACTTTTTTATTAGCTATATTCATTAAGTGTTAGCACCGCCAAATAATTATATGATTACAGGGATCAGAGTTTTCAGCATCCAAGTGATAGATATTAGGAAAAGCACCGCTGTACTTACTAGCCCCTCTCTAGTAAACATTTCTTTTGCGTTGCTATGGGAGACGGGGTAAACGTGCCTACTGCTATTTAAACACGTAGACAGGCATCTGGTACCATCTTCTGACCATTAATACAAACAGTTTAGTCAATTCTTTGGCCCAAATACTATTCGCCATTTTTCATTCAGCAAGAAATCAGTTGTATGAAATGCAATGATATTAAGCTGGTTCTACTCTAAGTGTTTGCAACTCATAAGTTACTCAAGGTTTTCTCACACTTCTGAAAAGTGCATTTTAAAACATGCATAGTTAAGTATGAAGTATTCTCTGTGAAATCTTCAGATACGTAATTTTTGAGTCCAAGACTTATAATTCATGTGGTTGTGTTTTTTGTAACACTATGTTGTCTTTTGAGCGAGCGGTTCTTGCAGTCGCTAAATTTTCCAGCTGCCAAAGTCATTGTGGAATATGCTACCCAAGATTATGGTAATTTTGATGGCGCTTGTGTAGCAGCTGAAATTTGACGGGCAAAGTATTTTGGCAAGGAGAGGGGGAGGAGATCGTTCGATTATTACGATTCTAAAATTTCATTTGAGCATCGTTGAAACTACGATCTAAAAGAGGCTACGTTATTTTTTTGTTGTGGTATTGCTTTAATGTTTGGAGGGCAAGTTCTTGATCCACGACAATAGTCACTTGATTTATTTAGACTTAATAAGACCTTATTTCAGAAATAGTAATGCTAATTAGGAATCTAATGCAATACAAAATCCTTATGTGTCCACTTCTCTGTTACTTTTCGCTTTGGCTTCTTTGCAAAGCTAATTGGCTTTCGGCATTCAACTTTGCCTCTTACCAAAAGACTGCGATATCTCTCTTTCAAAAGGTTGCCCTCAGGCTTCAAGAGTCTTAGACTATCTTGTAACTCATCTGGCAAAACTATTTCAAGATTTTTTTCTGGAAGTTTGAAATTGCCTAATTTTCGTCTTCTTGTCTCAAAATTATCGCTCAAGCCATCATCAGAGCTCACTGCTTCAAGCTGCTGCTGTTTATTCTTTTTATCAAGTTCCTTAGCTAGTTTAATTGCTTGAGCAACTTGTTCATTTTTTTTCTTTATGGCATACTCCATTTTAGCTCTTCTTTCTTCTTCCTTGCGACGTTTGATTTTGTTCCTCTGAGCTTGTGTTTTTCTCTCTGGTCGCTTTACAGTTAGTTTATTATCTTCAGCGCCGCTCTCGAATCCTTCCCATGCGCTGTCTTCCTCCCATTCGGATAAATCAGCTCTTTCTTTAGCTATTCCTGCTTCAGCTGCTGACTTTGCAGCTGCTTCTAGAAGTATCCTTTCAGCTTCTGCAGCACGAAGTCTGCTTTTTTCAGCCTCAACTTCTCTTTGACCCAGCGCTTGTAGGCGTTCTGTATATTCAATGGCTGAAGGATTATAGCTATAAGAGCCACTAGGTTTCTCAACAGCAGGAATCTGTTTTCCAGAAGCGGAAAGAGAGATAGGTGTTTTTTTCAGGGTTATGGGGGCTTTTTTCTTTTTCTTCTTCTCCAGGAACGAAAATTGAGGACTTAAATAGGTTGTATCTTCATCACTACTAACATTCCAAACATCATAAGTAGCTTCCTTAACATTTGAAACTTGTTTAGTTGGATGGCCAGCTGCGATAGATTTAAGACGGGCAACTTCTTTGTGAGGGACATAGGAGATGCGTTGTCGCTTGGGCTGGATAATTCCATTGCTAGTCTTTTCACTGGGTCGCTTTCTTATTATAACAGCAGGTAAGGATGAACGTTGAGATATAATTTCGGTAGCTTTTAATTTTTTAGATACTTTAATATTCAACTTTTTTGGAATAGAAATATCGCCATATTTGTCAATGGTAAATAGATCTTCCGATTTTTTTTCAGAAATGACTCCCCTATGTAAAGAAATATCAGTTACAGAATTTTATGTGTAAGAGGGAACATACCCTTGGATCAACTCTTCTCGAAGCTCTTCAAGACCGTTTTGAATCTCGGTAGAGTCAATATTTTTTCTCCATGCTTTCTTTCCCTTTCTTGATCTCTGCGTATACTGCTTGGGTGGGCTGAATGAGCCAACAGGACGTTTAAGGATAGGCATAATGATAAGTTAATTGGAGAAAATATCTAATTTCATAGAAATGGCAGACTAGGATCGTGATTTGCGCAACATATTTGATTGATTTATTTAGGCGATCATAACTAATCATCTACCAATAGTTACCACATGAGTCTATCTTACTATCTATATTACGCCTTCTCGATTCTGCGCTATAGAAATTCATGTTATTACTTTTACTGCGGATAAGTTTTAGTTAACCGCTCTCTATTATCTAATGGCGCAGGCGGCAGGCTCATATAACAACCCTTTGAAGAAGTTCAAGTAGGCCTAGTTAACAAAGCTCTTTCACAACAACAAATTCTAACACTCTAATAGACTGGTTTTTCTTGGTGAACAGAGTGGTTTGTGATAGAGTGAGTACTTTAGTTGATTATTCATTGACTTAGAAATAAAATAGTGGGGAAAACGTCTCTAATAACTCGATTTATGTATGATTCTTTCGACAACACGTACCAGGCGACGATTGGGATTGATTTCCTCTCCAAAGTTGGTTTTAAATCGTTAAATCTAGTCAAATCGATGCTAACTTCTTTGTCGTAGACTATGTACCTAGAAGATAGAACTGTTCGATTACAATTATGGGATACAGCAGGTCAAGAAAGATTTCGGAGTCTAATTCCTTCATATATCAGAGATTCAAGTGTTGCAGTGGTGGTATATGATATCTCAAGTATAATTTTAAAACTTGTTTGTTCGCTGGAACGTTGACTGACATGCTATAGATGCCAAATCCTTCCAAAATACACGAAAGTGGATCGACGATGTAAGAGGTGAACGAGGAAATGACGTTATTATTGTCTTAGTAGGAAATAAGACTGACTTAAATGATAAACGTGAAGTCACTGCGGCACAAGGGGAAGAAGAGGCAAAAAAGAACAACTTAATGTTTATCGAAACAAGTGCTAAACTAGGTCACAATGTGAAGAGCATGTTTAGAAGGATAGCCCAAGCACTTCCTGGTATGAGTACCATTGATGGACCTACGAGTGCGGGTAACCAAGGTTTGGAAAGCTATATCTGTTACTGGGTTGAAGACTAACTGCGTATAGTAATTGATGTAAATATCAACCCAACACAGACGAGTCAAGAAGGGTGTTCTTGTTAGTTCTTTAACTTGTAATCTTAGTTTGGCGTATAGAGTATTAGGGGCTGTTAAGAATTGCATAATATTGGCGACTCATTGGCGTCGAAAACCTGTATATAATTAGTTGAGTGTTGTTTGGTTACGGCGTATAGATCGGTTCATTGATGGGTCTCTACTAAGATTCTGTATAACATAATGTTCCATACTAGTATTATAGTCTAGTTTGGTTTAATACTATAAAGAGATCGGACATAGGCGTATGTCGTGAGCCATTGGGGCAGTAAGCCTTGCAAAAATAAGCCTAGCTTCTTTAAGCGCAATTTCTATTTTTTCGTAAATATGATAGCCATATGATCTTTGAGTAACTGCTATGCTAATAAGGCGACGCAGCTGCCCACTACATCTAACAAAAAGTCATCTCATCGATCTTATTAAGACTCAGAATTATTAGCAATCTCACTCACTAATCATGTCAAATCTCCCCCCTTCCTACCCCCCACCACCCCTACACGCCTCCACCCTCAAAGGGCGAGGGAAGTCGCTGACAGAGACGCTACTGTCAACCACTCCCGCCGCAGATACCAGAAATCGTAAAGCTACACTCATGTTCCAAGCAATAGCATGTGCCCTTGATGACGCCTTAGACGAAAATATTACACTATTACCTCAAAATCTTCAAAAACCTTTTAAAGATTTTATTGTAGATCTAAGCTCAGTAGCACAGAGACACTTCGAGTGTCATGTAAGAGGTACTCAAAAACCTCCCAAGATATTCTCCTCTGCAAACGCTACTCAAACTACTATCAGCAACCTTTCAAAGCAAAAGAATGTGATAGAAAATCAATTAAAACCTAATAAAACTTATGCTAGTGCTGTCATGACTCCTAGTATGAAACAGCACACTAACCCGCAAGTGAAAACAGCAATAACTTATGAGCAAATAAAACCGAAAACACTGCCTGCAAGCAAACCAGAAGACAACCGTTTAATAGTTAGAATTAGCCTTGGACATCCTGTCGGTCCAGTTACCGGTATGTTAAGGATATATTTATTGTTGTTCTTTTCGTTACTACATGAAGTCTATTTACATAGTATATATAATCATTAC
Organism: Erysiphe pulchra; assembly: GCA_002918395.1. Taxonomy (NCBI): domain Eukaryota; kingdom Fungi; phylum Ascomycota; class Leotiomycetes; order Helotiales; family Erysiphaceae; genus Erysiphe; species Erysiphe pulchra. The sequence continues at coordinate 54,791 of PEDP01000004.1, forward strand.
ATAAGCAAGTGACGCGAACGCCTTATCATGTGATATTAGGTTTATAGTTGGTCATGTGATTTAATACATCCGACACATCCAGCTCTAAGTTCCTCTCCATATGCCATAATGCTGGAACATAATGCTTTCTTAGAAGAGAAGTTGGTCAAAGAGGTACAAATTATCAAAACTGGATTCGCTATCTGCCCAGTATCTCTAGAGGCATAGGAAAAACTAGTCTCTCGAATGGGAGAGATTGAAACCTCTCTATCCACTAGAGGTCAATGCAAAGTTGAAGAACCTGGTCAACACGTTGCTTATCGATTGTCTTGCGTACCCCGCAACTACACTATCCTTTCTGGGAATTCTGTAGAAACGAAAGAAATCACTGCAACAGTGGTATCAGAAGCTCTGACTAATCTAACCAATATTCCCTCAATAAACGTCCTAGAGTCTCGGAGCTCTGCAAACACTGAATATATTTCTCCCGTGAAAAGCTGGATTGTCATTTACCCTAAAGGCTCAACTTTATCTAGAGTCCTCCCACTATTTGGAGCCCGTGTCACAGCCAAAATATTGCCTCAAAGATTTAGAACACCTCAGTGTGGCAAATGTTTTGGTTGGCACAATGAACGAGCATGCTCTCGTCTTCCTAGATGTAGAATTTGTGCATCGACAAACCATGTTGAAAGTGGACATACGTCCTGCGATCCTAGCAGAGATCACGTTTGCCCTCCAAAATGTGCAAACTGCCATGGCTCTCATACAGCTGACTCGCTCGAATGCCTCATCCGACCAAACAAAAATAAGAAGCTTCCTTCGAAAGTGCAAATTTCTGAGTTCAGGAAAGCTGCAGCCGCAGTAAGACTCCGCTTGAGGGCAGCCTATTGTGAAAATATCGAGGGTCATGCTGTGACAGCTACTCAAGATATCAATGACCTATTCTCCGAATGCCCCTCAACTTCGGGTGGGAAATTTGCAGCTCTAGCTCCAGATAGCCTCCATGTTAACTCAACTTTAATGAATGAGGACTAAAATTTCACAAATTAGAGTTATCTCAGTTAATGTTGGTCGTTCTTCTTCTGCACACCAAATTGCTCTTCAAATTGCGCACACTACAAACATAGATCTCTTGTTAGTACAAGAACCATATATTTCCAGATCTACTGAACGGAGAATTACATGTAACCATCCTTCTTTTGAATGTTTCACTCCACTTGATGACTGGTCCATTCGACCTCGCGTCCTAACTTATACAAGAACAAATAATAATTTAATTTTCACTCAATACCGCCCCAACCATACTTCAGAGTATGGGATGGGAGATATTTTGTTTCTTACTATTCAGGGTCCTCATAGACACCCAATACAGATAATTAATATTTATAATGCCTCTCCTGGAGCCATTAATTCTGGCGCTGGAGTTTCTTTTCTTCTCTCACTAACAGATAATAACTCAATGTTCGTCTCCTTCGCGCCTCCGGTTCGGGCTTCCGTCTTTTTAGCACAAGCACAATAGCTAATAACATAAAGCACATCCCTAAATGCCTCCAAAGATCATGAGTCTTGTCAAGGGATCCCAAAATGCTGCAACTGCAAAGGCCCTTACACTGCCCTCGACGGAAACTGTACTGTAAAATCAATTGTTCGGCGAGGCTTAATCATACACCTAACTCGGACGGAGATGGCTAGATTCCGTGCGGCAGGAGAAATAGCATGGAAAATTGCTAATCCCCAGACTCAGGCTCAATCCCAGACCACCAATTTCACCTCCTCATGCTAGAGAGATATAAGAGGTCTCAAATAAAAATCCCCAAGACCTTTCAAGCAAACTTTTGCCGCGGTCAGGCTAACCACGACCTTGCACTGGCTTTGGCCCACGCCGAAAATATTGATGTTATACTTTTACAAGAACCTTAGATATTAAATAACTCTGAGAAACGTATAACAAAAAACCATCACGACTTCGAAGTTTTTAGTCCTATAGACTTATGGAAAATAAGACCTAGGGTACTTATCTACGTTCGGAAGGGAAGGAATTAATGTCCCGAACAACACCGGCCCGCAGATACCACGGATATCTGTTGGGTAAAGCTAACAGGGGTGCAGCCTCCAATAAGTATCACCAATGTATGTAGACCTCCACAAGAGAATATAGAAGGCCCTGTTAAATCAATTCTTAAAGATTGGCAAGTTCCTAGGAACTGCATCATTGCGGGGGGACTTTAACACACGACATCCTATTTGGGATAGCCAAGCGGAATCAACTGGGAGAGCGGAAGAACTCTGACCTGGAAATTATTTCACCAATCAATCTTCCTACACATGATAGAGGCAGTACGCTGGATTTAACTTTCTCAAATATACTGGGGGCTAACTGCACAATTGAGGAGCATCTTCATACCACCTCCGACCACGAAACGCTACTAACCACCGTCAATATAAGATGTTTATCTACTACACCCCTCCCTAGATTCAAGGAAACTCCAGAGTCTTTCTTAAAGATGGCAGCAGGAGTCCTCGAAACGCTTACCCCTCCACATCTTTTCCCTGAAGACCTGGACGATTTAGCCAATCTCATAACGAACGCAATCCAGTGTAACATGTTAAGACTTATACCACAACGAAAATTAGGAACTCGGTGGTGGAACAATGATTGTGCAAAGAAGGCAGCAGAATACCGTCTAGCTCGGCGCTCTGGAGATGCGAGTATGGAAAAACAGGCTTTAGGATTGGCCACAAGAGAGGCTAAGAAAGTGATATGGCAATCCAAAGTCCAAAACGCAAGCAATCCCTCACAAATTTTCAAAATTATGCGTTGGCACAAAACAAGAGACAACTTCTCAAACCCACCAATAAAGCATGCTGACCGATCCTATTCAAAAAGCTTAGAAAAGGCCAAAATTCTTCGTCACGCCCTGCTAGAGAGACGGACTTCTTCAGAAGATGTTCCGGAAAGATTGATCCCTGGAAATTTAGCTAGTACTATTGAAGTCAAGTATGAAGTCAAGCATGAAGTGAATGAAGAAGAAGTACATCAATGTCTCCTCCACACTTCCAACACATCTCCAGATGCTGATGGAATCACGGTGAAAATACTAGAGTCTTGCTGGGATAGTATCAATGATATAATAGTACACCTATTCAAGAGATGTTTACATGTTGGCTATCATCCAAAAAAATTTCAGAAGCGCTGAAGTCATTTTCATACAAAAGCCTGTTAAAAGAGATCTCACGTCCCCCTGGTCCTGGCGACCAATTTCTCTACTCCCTTGTCTTGGGAAAGGACTTGAGAGACTTGTCGCCCAGCGGGTCAGTTCTGCAGCAATTACCCAAAAATCTCTACATCCGCAGCAATTCGGGGCTCTCCGCAAACGTTCAGCTATCGACCTTATTGGTTGCTTGATCTACGATGTTGAAAAAGCTCGAGCAAGAAAACACGTCGCCTCCCTTCCCACAATGGACATTAAAGGGGCTTTCGGTACAGTACTCCCAGGCCGACTACAAAACAGACTATGTGAGCAAGGCTGGCAAGGCTGGCTAATCCGATGAGTGACATCATTTATCAGCCAAAGATCCGCAAAGATTAGATTCGAAAGTATTGTTACGCAAGACGAACTTTTGACATGTGGACTACCTCAAGGCTCACCAATATCTCCCATTCTTTTCATGTTATATACAGAGCCAATTTTAAAACTAGTAAATTTTCGCACCAAATATCCTTACGCAGACGACTTCGCCATACTAAGAACAGAACCTAGCCTCTCAGATTGCATCAAAAAGCTTTCAGCAGATATAGCCCTGATCATGAATTGGGGTGAACAGAACGCGATCTCTTTTGATTTAGATAAAACAGAGCTGCAACACTTCACTGTGGCTCCGAAACCTAAGGAATACCCAGGGATGCATATCTAGGGGTATCCATTTTGGCGAATCAGTCAACACGCTGGCTCGGTATTTGGCTTGACCGTAAATTTTCTTTCTTAGATCACGCAACTAAGTGGTCAGCTAGAGCTATTTCAGTGCCGGGTTCCTAAGACGGCTCAACAAGACACAGAGAGGGTTGCCACCACAATTATTACGACAAGCTATCAAGGCTTGCGTCATTCTTGTAGTGCTTTATGGCGACGAAGTCTGGTATCCAGGGACCACAAAGTTCGCATGGGGCAATGGCAAACGCTTCCTCAAAAACAGCTGAAATGGTAAACAAGTCTCTCGTATTAATCGTGCAATTATTTCAGGGCACAGGGCCATTTTACCAGTCTATAAGACTACAGCATTGCATACATTAAACCTTGAATCAGGCATACTACCAGCTTTTGAGCTACTTAAGTATGCTCGCATCCGTCAAGCGCTTCGAATCCAGAGTTTAGACGAACTACACCCATTAAAGCAGAGAGATTTTGAGCACGTTCACACTCGTCTCACCCAATTAGCTATTAGCTAACCTCCTCCCCGGTCTTCACGATTCTGACATCCCTTTGTTGTTACAAAATATTCCTTCTCCGCAGGAACCAATCTGCTCATCAATCCACGATATTCACCTATACACGGACGGGTCCTGTCATAGTCTAGACTCTTCTGGCGGGGGCTACATAGCCTATCAGGGTGGTGAGAAAGTAATCTCGGGTTAATTCCGCCTCCACAACTTCGCTGCAGCTGTGGACGCTGAGATAACAGCAATAGCAGAAGGTATCGAGGCAGTAATTAGATGTTGTCCGATACATTTTGCAAGAAATCTCATTGTTTTCTCGGATAGTAAGATTGCTGTAGATATTGGAAATGGGCGCATTCCTTCAATGAGTCAACTACAAACCTTGAGGATTCGTCGGTTCCAGAAAGATTGGCTATTGAGAAGAAGACTACCTCATGTGGCCCTAGGTACGGTGATTTTTTAATGGATCTCAGGGCACTCTAACAACTTGGGAAACGACGAAGCCGATAGACTGGCGAAACTTGGGTCCAAGTTACCGGCCCCTTCTACACATGACTACACCTACACCGCATTCAAGGAAATTGCAAGGACACTAATAACAAAACATTCTGAAGACTGGTGGGAAAGACACGCGCCTTTACGTTACAAGAGGCTAGTGATTGCTTTTCGCCCCAATCCCCGCGAACTTATTTTGGCCAGAAATACACTCAGCAAACTAATAGCAGCAATATCAGGCCACGGTGATTTCAAACAATATCATGTCCGCTTTCACTATCATAATTTTGACGCGTGCGAATGTGGTTTACCAAAAAGCCCCTAGCACTTCTTTTTCTGTAGGATTACACGATACAAAGCACATAAAACCGCTGGTAAAAGTCGGACTAAAGATGCAATTAATTGGTTCCTAGGAACAGAAAGCGGGGCATTGCCTTTGCGTCCATTTGGGCAGGAGACTTAAGGTGAAGGTGCAGCAGAAAGATCTCTGTCGCAACTAATAGCTTCTAGAGCTGGACACTGAAACTTTGCTAATTATCATTCTCGCTTTAGTCACCAAAATACAAACTTACACTGTCACTGCGGGTCACCCAAGGCACAGTTTTACTTTTTCTACTATAGAATCCTACCCCCAGGACCCATTATTTCGATTTCTTCTCCACAGATAATTTTTTAGGGATTTAATTGACAAATAAGAAATGTTTTTATTAATTAAGCTATATACGAATATATTTGATCTAAAGATCCAAAACTAACACAATTTCAGAATATATAAGAAATGCCCTTTAGCGCGAACGCGACTCGCGTCTTTTATCCACATATGTAGACAGCCTCATTGAGCTGTAGAATGAATACCAGCTTTTCTCACACGCTACTGCTAACTTCGAATTTTTTTCCCACGAAGTAGCCTCTCAACAGCTCAGAAAAAGCTGAGCTACCTACCCGCTTCATCATCAGACAAAAGTCTCATCTAACTTTTAAGCAGACCGCTGACTCAGATTATACACACTACCTGACTGATTTCAAGTATAATTTCAAGCCCTTCTTTGGGTTATTACAAAAAAAAAGATGACCCAATACAAGCTTGAGGCTCGTGATACATACAATATAGACGTGAAAGACTTCCTTATTGGTCAGATAGGTAGAAGCAAGAGAATCTCCAGTACAAGCATATAGGAAATTTATGGGGCACAAACACCTCCTCAGGATGGATCACGAGAATCTAAAACATTTCTGGCCTGCTGTAGTGCTGACCAAACCTCGCTGCCTTCAAGTCTAATAATTAACGCAGCTACTAAACAAGCTATAAAAAGATCAAATTCTGTAGACGATATCAAATAGGAGAGTACGAGATCTTAATCATATTAACTCTACCATGTTGGACAAACTGATAATATAGCCCTAGCTTGGCATCGATCGAGTAGATGGAGATAGATTCCTTATCCTTGACGGGCGAGACTGAATGAGAATTCTGCTCATCGAGTACCTCAGAAGCGTTAGACAAGTACTGCTAAAACTACATAACAATCTCAGAAGGAAAAAATAAATTTTAAATTTTAAAAAATTGAACTTATCTATCTTCGAAGTCCCTAAATGGCAGTAAGTGATATGTAAGCGGACAAGAAATTCAGCTGTTATTACAGCTTCAAAAATAAAACTTTAGCTACCCTATTATGCTACTCTACTTTAAGTCACACATCGCGAGGCCGACAAAGAGTAAGCTTTGTAAGTTAATTTAAAATCGTACATCATAATTTCAAGGCACTTAATTGTCTTCAAACCATTCTTTTCATTTTCCATTTTTAATTTCATATCTTTTTTTTTAAAAAAGAAAGTTTCAATGCTGTGTAGTTCTACGCGCTTATTTTTTTCAAAGACTTCTATTACTCATGCTGCTGCTGCTTGCTTTGTGTGGTAATAAGGCAAGTGACTTGTCATGTCATCTCATACCGTAGTTCGTACCTTAACCCACCCATATATAACCGACTCTTACAATAATGTACAATTAATTTTTCACGGTTATGTAGTCACTTCCATTTTCCACTTCTGCGCAAATGCTTATAATTAAGTATCGAACCTAATATCATGGATAGGGTAAGGCATCAATCATAATTGTTTTTGAAGGAGGGAGGGGGTAAGTAGGGTTTCCTCTCTTTGGCAAGTAATTAAGTATTGTTGATGGAAAAAAAGAAAAAAAACTAGTTTTTGAGATAGGAATTCCATCATTCACCGCCAGTAATACGTGAGAAAGTAAAATATTTCAATCCATCTTGTTTGTATTTAATAATTTTGATCGAATTTCGCAACCAAAAATAGCTTTTTGCTTTTTAAGTTGTATTACAAGACAATGATGAAGGAATCAACCGATACGTACTACCTACTACTAATAACTTCTTTAAGATATAAGACTTGAATTCCATTCCACGGCAGATCTCAATAAAGGGTAGACTTGTTTCCTACTACTATTTACCTCATGTTGAGTCCAACAACGTCGCCAGCCGATGCAAAAGTTTTTGTCCGTTGCTTCTAACTCTTGACTTTCAGAGTCCCAATCAAGGGTGAAATCTCCTTGACTCCACTTGCTCAAACTTAATTTTGGACATGCGGTTTTTTCGAAGATTTTACCTGCTTTTACCCCTCGATCATCTAAGCTCCAAACAAAGAGCTCGCGCTGAAATTTTCCATCTCGAGAGGAGGTTGTCATTACAGCTAAGAGAGATAATTTGCGTTTATGTGCGAAATGAAGAAGTGTTTGTAAGAAAAACGAAATACCATTGGCTTTCTCAAGGAGAAAAGTTATAGGCTGTACAACAGCAATGATACCAAAATTGAAAGGTAATAATTTTGGATCCTGAACTGGCTCAGATTCGGTCCATTGTTTGTAATCTTTTTCCAGAATCTCGGTAAGCGTAAAAGGACTGAGATCTTGTTTGGCTGTGGAAATCTTGTTAAAGAAAATTGAACGATCATATGCTGCTCTGTCATGTCGTAAGATCAGTTCCTCTAGAAACGTAGCAGCAAATATGTCTTTTTGTTTAGTCCTGACGGATTGAAGGCACGCACTATCAATTAGAATGGGTGCGAGAGCCAAGTAAGCAAGTCGCGCATTTTCTTGGTCCCAATTCTCTTCTCCATTTGTCTGGGAATTTGTTTGTCCAGAGTCTTCGGCCATTGATGGTTGTAATTTCGGCAACCACCGCTCTTGGGCCCAGGCTGTCACTAAACTAGCACAACTACATACCTGCTCGATAATTCGCGGCTCTTCCTCTTGTTGATTGCCATTTTTATTTCCAAATATTAACTTGCTTTCATCTTCATGATGATCTATGCATCCCACTACACACTTCCCGTACAATTTGCCAAGTTCTCCTGTGGGCACATTGTGGTCTACTAGCACCCAACGAGTCTTTTCAGGTGGTGGTAATGGTTCAGGGAGATCAGATAAAGTAATAAGCTCGCTTGGTGATAAATGAGCATACTGTAGAGCTGCCTTGAGCTCAGGACGTTGATGTAAAGAAGATCGTCGAAGATTGGCAAGCGGGATATAGAGGGTGGATGAAGTATCATCAGACGTTTTTTTACTTATTTTCGGCAAATGCGTTGAAATATATGCGAATACAATAGTGGAACAGATAGAATCAAGATCTATGCCGGGTTTTAGTCTAGTTTATTGAATAGTAAAACAGATTAATAGCTCCAATGTTCATAAATGGGTGCAAATATCATGAACTAGAGACCCAAAAAATTGGCTGGATAAAATCGGAGATGCCATTACCAGCAGATTCATTTCCAATAATAAAGGTGAGGAGTTCAGACGAATTTGTCTTGTAACTTCTCAGAGCTTTCTTCGCATTGGAAAGAAAAGTACCCAGCGGCAAACGGTTGGAATTCATTTGAATTTATCCTTGCAGATAGTTTCTGTAAAAATAGCCGTCTGTTAACCCAAGGAAAACAACGATACTGACTCCTCTCGATTAGACGTTTTAGATTTATTTTTCCTTTATTATTTGATATGTGTTAATAAATTCATTACATGTTGTCGACCATAAGGATCGATGATTTTTATCAATATCTTTTTTTTCTCACCACTAATGTCCAACATCACCAACCATTTTCTTACCATAAATTCTATTTTCTTTTAACTTCAAACTCTCACCACGTCCTAAATTTGCTCTAGGCACTTTGATATGTTCGACAGATAATTTTTATGAATTAAGTGTTTCATCTTACTAAAAGCTAACGACCCTTGACCCTTTTATTACTATTACAAGTAGCCAGAGAGTTAAATCAACTGAGTTTTTTATGTTGTATGATAAAAACGTGGCTATAAAAATTCATGTAAAAAAGAAATTTTCACTTGCAACAGATTTGTCTCAAAAGTTAAATTCTAAACAATAGTGATTGGTTCTGTATTGAGATTTTAGAGGTTACCGAACAAAAGAGAAATAATGATGTACACTGCTCACGTTGAGGTATTATTAAAAGAAGTATCATACCAACCATTGTGATTTACCAAGTTCTCTCGATGCATACGTTAAGCTCATCATAATATTTTCACCTAAATACATTTCTTTTTTCTCATCATTTTTTTCTTCCTCTCCCCCTCTCTTTCTCTAACAAACAATGAGAATGGAAATTTCTATTCATTTTAGGTTAAAACATTCCTTTTTTTGGAGATGCAAATAAAGAAAAAGAAGAAAAAGATAATTGGTACACTTGCGGGTATAAACATAAAGTAATCGATTATATTAGATTCAACCAAGTACATTTCACAAATCATTAAATAAAAAAAAGGAATGTTGGACATTAGAGTTTCAACCTTTTGAACTCGATTTTTTCTGCTCGTCATTATTTAACTCATTCATTATGAGTTAGTGGTAATTTTTTTTAAAAAAAGCTTTTAAGTCCTTCCCTAAGTTTATTTCCCGAATAATAACTCCCAATTCAATTGGATAAGAAAAGAATAAAAAGAAGAGGTGGAAATTTGTTTTTAATTTTTTTACTTCACAGCCCAGGACTGATAGTTTTCTGTAAATATGCACTGGGGACTCGTGGAACTTTAGGTGATTTAGGTTGTTGTGAATGATGATTACCACCACTAGTACCTCTCCTGTCAATCCTCAGGCTTTCCCGCATACGATCAAAATCTCGACTCCTGCCACTAGTCAAGCGGCGCATGCTAGATCTGATACCCTGAGGGAGCGGTTTAATGATATTTTCCAAGAAAAAAGAACTTTCAACATGAGTAACATTTCGGTCATCATCACCATCAGAAAAGACTTCATTATATTCATCATCAGATATATCTGTAGTAGTAGTTGTGGTATTGTGAGTATGTTGGCGATACGAGGTTGGAGCTGAAGGGGAGGTTGCTGAGCGTAAGTGTAGGTTGGTCGTTTGGAGGAAGAAGATGCGTTATGAAATGCTCCAGGATTCATTGTGTTGGGTTTTGGAAATCCCGAATCCACAAATCCATTCTTAAAAGATGAATTACTTAAGGGATTACTGAAAGATTTGTGTAAGATAGGGAAAGTTTGTTCGTCATTAAATTGAGCCCCTAGCTCTTGACTTTCTTCTGGAAATAATTCTGCTTCAGAGCCCTTTCTAGATACTGGCAAAGGAGGTATATTTTCTGTGGAAGGACTCTGCGAACAACTTTCAAAAAATTCATCCAAGCTATTTAATTTTAAGATGAGTTCGCCTATGTCACTTTCTCCTCGTTCATAATCCAAAAAAATATTCTCTGTCCTGTCGGTGATCTGGGAATGTTCATGCAAGAAATTGCTTTTATTGAAATCAACTTCATGAATTAATTGGATAGGAGAATTTTGATTTTCGGCATTCTGGCACGAGCAAAAGACCGAAAAGACATTTGCTCTGGTAATCTCAGCATACTTAGCCGGAACAGGTATTGACCATCCAGACATATCAGGTATACCGTATAAACTTGGTGTTCTCTCATATTCTTTCCTGACAGCTTTTGATTGCGAACTCACCATACTCATACGTACTTGGTGATTATCTATAGGAGCACTGGTTACTATTGTAATTTGGTCCAATACCTCCAAGGCTTGCGTACGATAATTGGTCTGTAAAAGTCGAAGAAGAGGTGAGATTATGTCCGGCGCCTGAGATTTAATCTCAGGCTTGTACATATCGATTTCGGCGATAAAAGCACAAATAATATCCAAAGTTTTAAGCTTAAACCAGCCAAGACTGTTAGATAAAAGTCCTACCAAAAAGATGAATCCTTCGAAGTCATACTGAGGTAGAAAAGCTTCTTTGATAGCTGAGACTAGTTGAGCGATAAAATCTTTACTTGTCCGATACTTCAACATGCTGTAATTATTCAGAGCCTTAAATATGTTGTTATAGCCACGAGATTTTGCGACCTCGGCAATCAGTCTAGAGTTCTCCATATTACTGCTATCAAATGAGTTTTGGTCTATACTCTGAAGAAATGCAGGGAAGTTTGCAAGTACTGCGAAAAAAATTCTAGTATCATTACCAATTAGATCATCGTTAGGAAGTTGTATAAGTTTATTGATCATTCTTAGACTAATATCCAGACTTAGTGATGAGCGAAGTCCTTTGTAAATTAATGTTTGTAAGCCTTCAAATTGTCCTTCCCATTTCATAGGTCGTCCTTCATTAATAATCGATCGAACATTGCTATTGTCTAGGTCAATTCTATTAAGTAATGCCTCAAGCATGCAAATTAATTCTTGAAATTCAACCTCAATTACGGTGTCTAAACATGCGCAAATAGTCCAGAAGAATTGTGGAAATCTTAATAATACTGTGCTATCAGATTTATAAATTAAAGATTTCAGAGTTGTCAATATTTCAATTGAAAGGGCTTTTAAGTCAGAATCTTCATTAGAAATTGTGTTAGATAGCTTTTCCAGCATACTTGCCAGCATAGATTGATTGAAAGAAGTATTGATGCAGCGGAAAATCTGGAAAGAGCGGCAAGCAATATGAGTAACAGGGCAAGATATGGCCCAGGCCAAAGAGAGCTTAGTCCAGTCTTCTTGAATGCTCAAATATGTAAGTCTAAAGCTTTCATTAACCATTTTAGTGAGTCGCCCCATTCCGAGTGGAGTTCTATGATCCGACTCATCTAGCTTCCCAACGTAATCGCCAGTATAGTCCTCATAGGACCAAAATATCTTAGGGTCATGAGATCTTGCAGATTCAACAAATTCACCAATTTGATTTCTTTGAGTGGTTAAATTTTCAACATCAATCTTAGCAATGATAAGTTCATGAGCCAGGTGAATGAGAAGTTCACGGACTTGATCCTGAACAATAGAAATATAATGATCCCATAGAGAAACGGCTAAATGAAGCAGTAAAGGCAAATTATCTGCAAATAGTTGTATAGGAGATACTACCAAGTCCACTAGAAGAATCAATGACAGCTGACCTAGCGATATTCCTGAAGATGTACTGAGAACAGGGAAGATATCCCTCAGATCAGTGGTGTATGGTAATTCTAAAGCTTCGGTTGTTGGAGGTATAAGCTCGTATCTATCATTCGCTATCATGTCTTTTGGTGTTATTCTAGAAATGAGGAATTCAACAATTTGTTCTTCCAAAGATTTATTTGATAAATATACAATAATATGTTTTGCAAATTCTAACGAGTTTTGCTCACGACGATCAAGGCACAGTGAGATAACAAACTTAAGAATTGGTTGCAGATTTGCTTCGTGAGGTGATACTAGCGCCTGCCACAGTGCTTGCACTTCATTTTGAAGAGTTTCACCTGATCTAAAGGAAATTTCACAAACATTTGTGAGTAGAGCAAAAGATTGAGCCGTGAGTTCCCCTTCAAAATCGATTTTTAATTCTACAATTTGAGTCCATGGAAGTATCATTGCGAGTATATTTCGCCGAGAAACTTCAGGAAGGTCTTTGTAGTAGGCTGCAAATTCTGAATGTATGTAATATGTTATATCTGGGTATTGCCTCGATAGCCTAGTAGATATTTCGTACTGGGCAAGTTTATAGACTGTTCTGGTTTTATCAGAAATATTTTTTTTATAACTCTGAATGATTGAGCTTTGTTCCTCCCTTTCTTCGAGTGCCTGAAGCAAATTCGCAGCTTTTAAACGAACTTCACTTGATTCACTTAGAAGGGTGAATAGACCTATAGCTAGTAGCCTCCAGAATGGAATTGAATAGTCAGGATCTTCAAGCAAGACTTGTACAATTACATCGAAGTAACTTTCAAGTACTTTTGAATGCTCTGCGACATAACATCTAGCAATTGAGTATTCGAGAAGATAAGAAATATCTTTATTGTGTGTGATAAGGCTTTTTAGTGCTTTTCTACCGACAAAATGCATACGATCATTCCCAGCGCTCAAGGTAGTGTTTATCCAGGAGAGCATTCGTCTTACATCAGTTTGCAAGTTAGTAGGACTTTCTGCTGTGAAGCTAAGAGGGCCACCGCATAATGCAGCCATCGCACTGAGAGCTGCAGTTCTCAAATTCCGCTTTTCTATTTCCATAGCAGCTGTTATTGTACTCCACTCGCCATATGACTGTTGATCAATTATCGATTGCTTCATACTATCTTCTCTTTGACGAACTTGACTTTGATTAGTTGAAAAGCCACACCAGTCTTCCATAAGAGCAAAAGACGACTTTATGGATTCAAAGTCCAACCAGCGGGATGGATTGCTAATAAGACTGATACCTTCAAAAAGTTCTTCAATCACTCCGCAGAAATAGCGTCTAAGTTTTTGAAATTCCCAATTGGCTTGTACCTCTGGGTCCATGAGAAATTGCTTAAGATCCTTAGTGTAGGCAACAATATTATTAAGGATCCATTCATCCTGGTAAATATCTGGATCCTTGAGAAAATGAGCTGTTAGCTGATATACATGAGCAACCTCGGTGCGTAGTAAATCAGTTCGACGATTTTTCCAAGAATTGCTAGTTGTTCGTCGATGGACTCGTAGTTTTGCATCTTCATTACATTTGCTTACAACCCCCTGGAGTTCTTCAAGTAGAATTTTATAAATATTGACATTTATTGATCCCAATGATACAACTACTGAGCCCCGGATAGATGCTGAGCTCACAGAAAGTAGTGGTACAATGTACTTAAATAAGATTCGTGCTGAGGTTATTTTTTCTTGTGAATAATTTGGCTTTGATCCTTTATGTTTATGCTGAATGGGTGGAGGAGATGACTGTTGGTAACCACCTTTATCGGCGAGAGTGGTACAATTAAAAATAAGGTACAGCTTCCATTGCTCAATCAGTACTTCAGGTGGAGTAGTTGATGATCTTGATAAATTACGAGAACTTCCAGATTCGTAGCGATCAAACGAACCGTATTGTGGTCCTCTAGTTACTTCAGACAAGGCTACAATGCTTTTGTACATTTGTAGGATTCGATTTCCAATGAGTTCTCTAGTAATTGAAATTATTAAAGGACACCTATCATAACAGATCTGGATCAAATTAGGAAATATCTTTAACCATAGAGTCGAATCATAAGAGGTTTCACTTATGCAAAGTTCAATTAGAGCAATTTCAGAACTACCATTCCGCATGCCTCGTTGTAACCTGCTACGTTCTGACACAGAAAGGTGTCCGTCATCCAGATTCATAAGATTTTGTGATTCTTCTTCAAGAACATCGATAAGCCTCTTGCAATTTTTTCCAAACAATATATCAAATTCCTTAATAAGACGAAGCATAGTTACAGATATTGCTCTTACTTTTCCTGATTGAGAACATAGGAAAAACAGCACGTGTGCTTCGATTTCATCAATATAAGTGTAAGTTCCAGGAATATCAGGAGGAATTCCTCGTTTTTCGATGTTAATATCTTCATGCGAAGATTCACTTATTTTCAATCTTACATCTCCAATCCAGATTAATAAAAGATCGTAGTAGAGCTGGAGGGAACATTCAATTTGGCTAGGCTCAAGCATACCACCCTCAAAAATAGATGAATATCTATCATCGAAGCTGAAGATAAATTTAGAATAGCTTATAGTTACTTGATGCGCATAGGACTGTCTCGCGATGGATTTCAGAGAGTTTGCAGACGATTCAGCTATATTAGATTGGCTATGAGCGGTTCCTGTGCAAAGAAGACTAATCAGTGTATTTATAGGAATATCGTTCGACCGAAACCTTGGTAGAATCTGGACAATCACGTTGAAAAGTTCGTAGAAAGCCTGTTTAGAGTCAATCAAAGCTTGATGGTCGTCGCGACGAGCAGAGCTAAAACTGTCTGAAAGTGGCGTTTTGGAAGTGGGACTATTGAATTTTTCGTCCGAAGCAGCTTGGCTGCCATAGGCACTATCACAAATTATTGTGATTTTCCCCAAAATTTCACAGAATTTGGTGTAGTAACTTAAAATACTGTCATTTAAGGTATTAGTAAGAATTGGGAAAGATGGCTCAGTTTCATCAATCGTTTGAGTTCGATGAGTGTTCATTAAAAATGAAGCAGGAATTCTGTCGGACGTTACAAATCTATGATAATCTAGTGGATATTCAAGAGGAAATGGTGGTTGGCCAATTTCTCCTTTTTCAAGGTCAGATATAATTGAAACGAAAGATTTGATACCTATAACTATCTTTTCGGGTTCCAATTGCTCAATCTTAAGGTCCCGCCCTGAAGAGAAAATATCGGCATTTATTAAGGGAAATATGACATTCTTAAGACAGAATTCTTGATATTTGAAACCTATAATTCGTATGATTTGAATTAATGGGTCAGAGCTAGTAGGATCCATTGTTAAATATGACTTTCTTCCTGTAGGAAATATTAGCTTCAAAACCTCTTCAATTTTCTTAATTGTGATGTTCATTGTATCAGCCGGAGCACGATAAAGATATGTCCAGAGTAATCGAGAGATTATTTGTAAGCAGATAGGCCTCGTAAAACGATCCTTAAGTTTTGACTGCAAGGGAAGAATAAGTTGTAGCCATTGTGTTGTGAATGAATCAATAGGGGATACACAGAGTAAAGTAGCCGTCATTGGAAAGGCAACAGCCCAGTGTCGAGGCTTAATTAGCATTGAGGCCACATGAGGTCCTATAGTTCCCAAAAATTCAGACCATTTATGAATCTTAAACTCTGAGTCTGCCTGCGCAGCGATAGGTAGAAGGAGGGTCTCAAATGCCTGGCAAAATGCATACTTCAAGCGATGACCATGCGACTGTGCAAAGAGTTGACCCATAGAAATCATAAAATCGCAAGATTGATCCCATACCTCCTCAGATTGTACTTTTATACGCACATATTTAATTCCTGCTAAAACAAGTTCCATTTTTCTTTCCGACTCTCGATTCGAGCCATTTTTGACAACTAGATCCTTTTGCAATTTCTCCAAATTATAAATAAATCGCTCTGTTATACTCTTAAAATTAATCTCGGCCATAGCCCCAAGAAGTTTGCTAAATAGGAGCCAATTTGCCAATTTAATAGGGGATTGGCTAAGCTGATCAGTATCTGCACTCTTAAGCTGACCAAATATTATACCCTCTAGTTTTTCTTCCGTATCCGCAGTTATCTGCACTAATGTACATTGACCAATAACTTCAATTAAGACACGACATAAAATGTATATTGAGACAATGGATCGTCGTTCTGCCAATGCAACAACATCCTGCAACGCTGTGGTAGAAGGTAAATTAGTAACTGGGGTAACCTCTTCCAAGACTGCTGTTGATGGATCGGTATTTTTTCGAGGTAGTTGGCGGTGCTAGAATTAATCATCAATTTTTTTCCTCAAGAAAACAGTTTTTGGGAACCTGCCTGTTGTAGCTGAGCTCTTGCGTCACTTGCCTCATCACTCTTACTTTTCCGCCATAGCATTAACGAATCAATTAGAGACTTGGGCTTTTGCCTTGCGACATGAACAAGTGATGAAATAAGATGGTCAAAGGCCGGATCGACCTTAGGTCCACAAATCTTCTCGATATACGGCTCTGGATCCGAAGAACCGGTGATACATTGATTTATTTTCTCTTCAGCTAGGGTAATGAACTATAAATCTATTATTTATTTGATCACTAGAGACAAATTTTGGCAACTAACGGACGCGAAGAGTACTTGGAATGCAACTTCATTTACAATTTTCAGCTCTTCTTTAGGTGTTTTTGAAATTGAAATGAGACGTCGTAAGTCCTTACTTCCATTGCTATTCTGCTTTCTTCCGTGTCTCTTCAAAGAATCATTCTGAATTCCATCATCTGTAGGTATTGATAATTGTTCCAGTGTAGTTGTTATATTTGAAGATAAGGAACTGGGGGAGACCCCACTGTTGATACCTGATGGTGCGATTATCGTAAAAGAATTATCCATATTGGTCACATCTGTTCGTTCTCCTCCAGCTAAGGCTATTATTTGAGGGCTGAGTGGGCTGCTTGAGGTGCTAGATTTACTCCCATTTCTTGAATGTTGGTATCCATGAACGATACTTGTCTGTCGATTATGAGCCTTAGACTCTGTTAGGCGATTTCCACCAAGGAGTCGAGAGGTCCCATGAGATGTTTTAAAGTCTGTTGGTGGTACCCTCACGGCGAAATTTGAGGTTGACGCCTGAGCTGAACCTACATTCAAGTCAGAACTGACCCGAAAAGTTACAGATTTAGCGTGCGCAATGTTCAAATCAATAAGATTATTTTTTTGAACTAACTATCAGTAGTATTTAACACTTGAATCTCAATATTTAAATAACGAATCAAATCAAAATTTTGGCAAAATGAGGTGATGCCTTACTCATGTTTTATACCCCGGATCTTAAGATGAACCTTTTGCTGAGTAGCGACTTGTTGCTACATTAAGATTTCTGTGCCATTTCGTGTGGAATTTGAAACAGCTCAAGTAAACCTTCTGTATATGAGGCCATTCGTATTTTGAGAAGGAGAAAGGTAAAATCTGATTGATGGTTAGCTTCTTTATCCAGTAAGGGGTGAGGATACACGGCGTTGATCCTAGTACGCGCTTTCGAAGCCAGACGTGGCGGCTTCTAAACTCCTGAGCATACCACTTAAGAATCGGTACACAAATTAGCAAGCAGGGGCTATTTCGCTTTACTCGTGAGTTTGTGGATCGAAATGAAAGTTAAAATGTAGCAATCACTCAATGGAATCGGATCTAAGAGTGGTAAACTTGCAAAAAGATACAATTCGCGATATTCTTGAAGGAAGTCTATGTATTCTGGTAACAATATCCTACTCTACAATCTACCATGAGATCAATTAAAAATCCTTCTCCTCGATGGAAAGATAACTTTCCCCCCTATGAAGATATCCACTTATCTAATCTTGTAGCTAAATTCTACTCTGTTATATCTGTGCAATTACAAATGTCCAATTATGAAGATGGACTCCGGTGTCTATTGGAGACATCAAATGCGAGGGGCAGCTATGTCCTGGCCAATGGTAATACTCATCAAAGCCCCAATACTATCATGCGCTAGGAATAATTTTTCTGACGGGTAGTTACGTTTTCATCCTAACCTAAATGGACTAAAGAAAACGTCGCTGAGAAAAGCCAACTGTGGGAAAGCCAGTAGCGTTTTTTGATACCCTCCTTTCTTTATATTCGAGGATGGTATAGAATATGCTAAGAATCCATCCTTTTCTCTTTGACCTGAGGATCTGAATGATTCATGACTCGAATCTGACGCTTATGAACCAGCTTTTCGAATACGATGATCGCTCAGGTTAGGAGTTGTTATACTATCTACGGAAACTGGGGAAAAACACAAAATAGTTTGTTTTTGAAACTATCGACAGTAACTTATGTTTTCAATTTCCTTTTTTCCCAGTCTAAGCCCTATGCAATTTCCACTGATTTCTGATCTTTTACTGTAAATATAATTAAATAAAACTAAAAAATTAGATTTTAGGTGTCACAGATGGTAGGATTGGCAAACGTTCGATATCCAAAGTTCATAAAACGCTTTTCTGAGCTCAGGGGTTCAAAATAAACGGCATGACGAAGTGAATTTCCTATCCATTTAGGGTATTGCTTAGTCACTATGCACTAAACTTTTATCGCACACCGTCTTCACACCTAAATCCTGGAATATCGACTATTTATAACAAGGATACCCGTGAGGATCTTTGCTGTTCAAAATCAGTCGTCAATCTGTCTCAAGCAAGAAACTGCGTTATTTATAAAATAAATTAAAAAGTAGTCTTTAGGCTAGTGGAGTCGCTCTTGTGGTAAACTCGAAAATTAATTAGAAAGTTCAATATCAGCATCTAGTTATTGGATATCGTCAAGCTATTAGGAGAGCTATTGAAAAAAGAACACACACTTAGACACAATACAATAGCATCGTTATTTGATGTCTATAGCAAATCATAATCTTCTACCTCAATAAAACTAGAAAAGGTAGTATGGGCTTCTTATTTTTCAGCAAATTTATCCCTAAATCTTACTGATATTGAGGTGTGATTGCGTACAATTCCAGGCTAATTTGAATCACCAATCTGCCAAAATTTAGCAACTGGCAGACCTATTTTTTGATCAAGAAACTCGACAATGAAATAGAATGCATCGTTTTAATGGATAGGTATCATTTTCTTCCTTCCAAGAAGCCACTAGTTTCTACAGTAGCGATAATTAACGGTCAATCTATGATTGATCTAAGTACATGTCTCACCGTCTCTTATTATACTTTGGAACATTGCTACACAATACTTTTAAGATCAGTACTAAATTATAATTCTCTCTTTTTTACGAAATTCATTGAAGATTGAAAATATCAATAATAGCATGTAAAGATCAGAGGAAAACACAGCGACAGTGAAGCTTTTCTCCTCAGATTAGTGAAGTTGTCTAAGATCTAAAGATACACTTGCAAAAGATTTAAAAAATGAAATCGAAATGCATGATGTAGTATAACGTCCAAGCTATGTTAGCATTATCATAGACAACTGATTGAGGAAATACCTAAATACCATACATTTTTTAACAGCATATTGCCTATTTACTGCTCGTACCTGCTTGTGTCTACGACAAAGTAGACGTATGGCACGATGGCAGACCACCAACACAATTCCCCCCCTTTGTCACTACCAACCACAGTTTGAGACAGATCACCAGAAAAATGCCAGAATTTTAGCTCAGGAAGTGCGGAAGTGAGGGTGAATTATCCAACCGACTTAGATTCACAAACCAGTTATTTCACAACGGAAGGGCTCACTTCCCACAGTCAGCAGGATACACAGCGGCCTCCAGTAACCGATGTCACAATGGAAAATATACACAAAATGATGCAGGAGTTATATAAGGCAATGTCTGAAAAGATGGTCATGGAAAATACAGCTCTGTGTGCAGCTTTAAAGGCAGAAAATAAAACGGTAAAGAGAGAGCTAGAGGACTTAAGAAAAGAGGCTCGGAGCACATACCTGCGCAAGATATATTACACGCTGTAAACATGAAATTGCTGAGTATGAAAGTACCAGCACATATCCACTTTGTAAATTTACGTTATAACGAGCGTGGCAACCCGACAGGGCTAACGACAGCACAAACGACAGCAGAAGCAATGTTACCTCGGGTTAAGGAAATTTGTCTACAAACAGCGTTGAGGTTCGATGGGGATATCTCGGATATCTCGGCGAACCAGCAATGGATGTATCTTAAAGCTCATGGTGTTGAACTAGCAAGATATTATAATGACTGTGGACTTAATCGGATAAGGGAAGAAGCAATTGCAGGACCGTCAGCTATAGATCTCCCTTTCACACCAGGGTGGGTGTCAGGGCCAGAACGTATGGAATACTATTCAACAAGTGGCTCTGAAAAACATTCCACGATTTACTTTATAGTTAAAACAGCTTCCGAAGCTGACCAAATAATAAATATAGCAAGTGCTACATTTTAGTGGCAGATACCATAAAGTTGAAAGTTATCGGAGAGTGGTGGGGCCTGAGACGATATGTCCAGAGTGTTGCCACTGGGGAAACACTACATATGGATGTGCCACACTAGAAATAGTTAGATGTGCTATTTGTGCAGAGTCTCATTTGACTATCAACCATAAGTGCCCTATCTCCGGATATAGATCAAGCCGGGGTAAGTATTGCAAAAGTCATGGCAGCTATAAGTGTGCCAATTGCGGCGGCAAGCATTAGGCAGAATCCGCTAGCTTCCCCGATTATAAACAAGCTATTGCGATAGCGCGGATAGAACGAGATGAGTGGCGAGAAAAAGAGAAAGACTATGAATTAAGACGGAAAATGCCGGAAGAGAACGGCGATTCAGAAAGCCATTGTAGTAGCGAAACTTTAGAGGAAATACATGAGGGGGAAAAAACAGGAGCGCAACAACCAGATGATCTAGTGATGGAGATAATTGATACCCAAAGAAGTAGTGACAGCGCTGAGATTCCTACCCATTAATGCGTATAATCCAACATAATTGCCAGCGCAACTACGCCGTATGTCAAGCTACTTTTGAAGTAGGTATTGATATCGGGGCGGAAATTTTGTGCCTATAGGAACTATACCTTGGTGGGAAAGGTATGATTCATCCAGCGTATGACTTTCAATTCAGTAATGTAGGGGAGCTACGTCAACAACGGGCGGCCGTAGGGGTGAGACGAGATTTGGGGGAAAGAATAGTAGTTGAGACTCGATCAGATTTAGTCGACCACCCTTATATTCAAGCAATCGATATATGGGAATTAGATTCTCAGCAAAAGAAGAAAAGAAAAACGAGACTCGTTAATGTGTATGATAATTGGGTAGGAGAGGGACAAGTATTTTGCGGGGATAGACCGGAGCGAAGAAGAGCAATAGATGACATTGACTGGAAAAATGTGATTAAGGGCAGAAGCATAATACTCGGCGACTTTAATGCTCACAGCCCATATTTGAACCCCGCCTGTCGACATCGGCAGCGTGCAGATCAATTGGAGACTATAATTGACGACTACGGGCTACTAGTTAACAATGATACAACAGTGGTTACAAGACCTTAACAGACACCAGACAATTCAATTATTGACCTTACGCTAACAACTCCCAAGTTGGGCTACCTTGCTGCCTGGACTATCGATCCGGATTATGTCACACCATCAGATCATGAGCTTATATCCTCTGACCTGGAAAATCCGAATAACACTATAGGCTCACTACGAGTCAGCACTGCGACTATCGGATGGGATATAAGAGGCATGACTGAAGACCAAGAAAAAGAAGCTCACAAGGTGTGGAAGGAGGTCTCTAACCATCGGCCATACCTGGACAACAACAGCAGTAAAGATAAGCTCGAAAATGAAGCACAATGGATATCTGACACGCTTACGATGGTATTGGATCAACATAGCCGGAAACTAAGAGTCTGCGCCCGATCCAAACGTTGTTGGTCTCAGGAGATTAGTGACTCTAGAACAAACTTCAAAAGACTAAAAAGGGAGTTGCAGAGACAATAAACATCAAGTCAGTTATATAAGACAGCACGAAACGCTTACTATCGCAAGATTAGGCAAGCTCGGGATCAGTGTTTTGAAAGATGGATTCAAGGAGAAGATGAAACCTATGAACCCGTGTCTAAAGATTCTACATTAAAAGAAATTGACTTACACCGAAACAAGAGCAATGAAGACAATTTGAGATGTCGGAAAGCGTTAAGGTATACTAAAGAGTGGGCCACATCAGTAACGCTAGCACTCAAGAGTCAAGATGGGTCAATAGCAGTCTCCATCGAGGAAAAGGAAAACTTTGTTCGAGTCGCTAGTTTTCCAACCCCGCCATCGGATGACCAAGAACCACCCGAAGCTATACCTGGAGAAGCGTATAATGAAGTTAGTAAAGAAGTTTTTTACAAAGCTATATACCTTCAATCAGTCAAGAAAGCCCCCGGACCAGATCGAATCAACTTTCGAGCGATCAGACTCTTATGGAGCTGGGATAGTAGTTATACATTGACAGGGATATGAATAACCTTTGTATATAAACATTTAGACGTAAATAGATAGAGAGAGAATAACCATCAACCAACTTTGAACCCTACAGTACTAGTACTGAACTGCCCGTTACTAACATTAACTGACAAGGCCGTACAATCACAGGAATGTTCCGGACAGCTCCAGTAGAAGTCATTGTCAAAGAAGTAGGTCTTCGACCTTCAGTCTCACTGTGGAATAACAGACAGCGTAGGTACGCACAGAGACTTTTGACATTGCCCAAAGATATCGTTTTGCGGGAAATTTTACCAGAAACCCTACGGGAGGGAGATGCATATGCGCAACCAGGCGAACAAGGGTCGAATTTGGAATGGTTGTCCACAAGGCCAAAGAACCTCGGCCAACGATTGGCATTTAAATTGTGTGAGGGGACGGATATAGACCCATCTTTTGGTATTGAAAGTACAGAGAAAGTAAAAGACTGCATGTTCCCAGGGAATGTCATAGTTCTACAAAACCACACAGATGCGAGGAACAAAGCGATAAACCATCTCGAAGGCCGTGACGAGCTTTCAATTTGGACCGATGGGTCCAAACTAGAAAACAACCGGAGCACGGGAGTGGTCTGGAAAATGGAAGATAGCAAATGGCATACCCGAAAGGTACACCTGGGAAAGTACAGAGAAGTCGTTGACGCAGAATTGTATGGAATTGATCAAGTACTTGAAATCGCTCTACGAGCGGGGTGACCAAGGGCACGAGCAACGTCCCAGGCGACAAAACAATACTTGGCTCAAATTCAAAAGATTAATGTTTGGTCAGATTCAAAATCTACCATAATGAGAATAGAACATTTGCGACCAGGGCCTGGCCAGTGGCTAGCTCGTAGGATTCACGAAAATGCTAACAGGCTACAGGAACTTGGGATCAGTGTAAATGTTCGATGGGCCCCTGAACATGCGAATATTGAAGGTAATGAAAAAGCAGATGGGGTGACTAAACAAGCTGCAAGAAATGGAAGACAATGTATGGAAAGATTCGCTTCACTAGCATACGTGGCCAGACTAATCACGGAACGGAAGTGGAAAGAAAGTCAAATCTGGTTTAAAAAACAGCATTAGCGTCGGGTACCGGAAGAAGAGAAACATATAAACTACATCAGCAGAATAATAGCCTCAATCGAATAGCCGCCAGTACTCGGAAAATCCTAGCTGAAAAATGTTATCAATTAAAGTCGGGGCATGCAGTTATTGGGGTCTATCTTTATGGAATCAAGAAAGATGAATATGACATATGCAATAATTGCTCGAGAACTTACCGGCAGACAGTCCGCCATTTGGTTCTAGATTGTCGCAAGTAGTGACGAGAAAGAAGTGATATGTGGAATGCTATGAGGGCCGACGGCAGCCGACTACGTAGAGGCCTTGCTAGGACGAAAGAGATTTTCGGAGATGTGAATGCAACCAGATCTATCATGCGGTTCATACAATATACAACAGGGAAAGGATGGGAGCCGGACCACGCAGAAGACGAAAACCGAGAATCGGGGAGAAGGCATAACCTCGGGATTGAGAATCTGGATTTGGTAGAAGAGGAGGGTGCACCTGGTGAGAATTTAACCGATGTTTAAGATTTGGATGGGGAGATAGAGTGGGGGACAAGTGCTTATTGGCGTTAAGAGGACCTGAGTGAAATCTCTAGATTTGAATGGTCCAAATGCTCTTCTTCGTCATAGTGAAGACAGGTGCGAGACTAAAGGAGTGCGTTCAGCACAGAAAATGACTGTGATTTTGTTGAGAATTTCCTCTGGGATAAGTGTAGAATTGTTTCAATAGATGTATATGGAAGAGATATAGTGCCATATCCTAGAAGGATGAAGTCTAGTATTGATTACAAAAAAAAAGAGATATGTTAGCAAAACATGAAATCTGCACGATTTTTCATTATCGCTAAAATAGCGTTCTTTAATTTATAAGGAATCTGTTATAAGGGTTCTTCGGAAGATTTCAGGAGAATTCGACTTATTCTTTAATCAATTCGTCGTTGAAGAAACCGAAGAAAGCGAAGCAGTAAAAGATTCTAAATAGATGCCTCAATTACTCTGAGAATATTACACCTTACTCACTTGAGATTTCATACAGGAAAGCTCGGAAAAGTGAAATGAAGAAATCAGTACCCTATGGTCACGGTAGAAAATGTAGGTGGGTAAAAGTGGAGACAACTCTCTCGCTTCAGGGATATGACCCTGCTAGCATCGAGCTAGCAAAGTTCAAAAAACATTTGACACCTGGATAATGAGGTCAAAATATGCATAATTGATTTTCCTTGTCGCACGACTGCTCAATTATATTTACGTTCACCATAATTAGTAAGTAGCTTTGCGTTGTCACTACCAAATCTTTCATACTCACACAGTATAAGTAATTTACAATCATCGAGTAACTACATTCATTTATATTCATTTATCAAATCCTCCATTTTTATTATCAAGGTCGACCTTTTAGCAGACCGAGATTACATTTCGGAACTGATTATTTGCACAGATGAATTCTTCTCAGATCTCACCTTCTACACCTCAAAAGAAGCATTTGTCTAGAGACCAGTCTCTTTTAGTGAGCTCAAGACTTAAAAATCGTGAATCAGTACCGATGGTCTCCATGCCGCCCTGGCTCTCCGTGATGCAGGACAATGCTCCTCCTTACTCGGCAGCTAAGACGATGGAAGAGATGGAAGAGAGGGCCATTACGCCGATTTCTTGGCCTTTTAACTCCCCAGACCTTAATCCGATAGAGGCTGTCTGGGAGAGTATGAAAGACTACATTCAGTTTAACTATCCAAGTCTGGGCGGCGGAAAAAAACGATGTCAAGTTAAACTTCGACTAGTTATGAAGGAAGCATGAGACTCTGTGCCCTTTGAATACTTTGACAGACTCATTGAGAGCATGCCGGCTAGATGTCAGGCGGTTATAGCTGCTGTTGGGGGTCCGACAAATTACTGAGGACTGAAGTTATTGTAAATATTCAAATGTTATGATCGCATAAATACTTATGCAGTAAATCATTTAGAAGAATTGACCCAGCTACATTTTCTCAGTGGGATGAATTCACAATACAGTTTTTGCCAATAAATTTCATAAATACGGGGGATAAACTCTATTTGATGGTAAATCATGCTTTATTAGGCCTAGACTATCTCGCTTAAACCCCTACTAGGGGCTAGGTGCTTCACCTACACTTTTTACCGTGGCCATAGGGTAGATACTGACTGCCTCGATTGATATTACTTGTAAATCCCTTCCTACTGCGTTTAATTGTATCAAAATTGGATAGGGTCCTATGGAAAATTTTCTGTCCCTTCAAATTATTCCTAATGACACGTAGTCTTTCTTCAGTGGAGACCACTTCTAGGGTTAAGTGTTATAATTCCCTAGTATATTGACATGGTTGATGCATGCTTGTATACACTCGCTTAGGGGAAGCTAAGCGAGTGCCAAACTCTATTTACAAGATAGTTATTGCCAAGATACGTTTTAGGGATTTGGGAATATCATGGAAAATACTGGAATATGTTGGAAGAACATAAAACAACACCAACACCAGATCAATTGAAGTGAGGCAATCGTATCTATTGTAGTGATATAAACTTAGAATAGAACATTCTAGTAGAATAGTAGAGCATGGCTAGGAGTTCTGGAGAGATGTATGTAACGAGGTGGTAGACCTCTATTACGTTCATCATCAAGTTTTCCTTTTATACATTCAATTAATGAAGATAATTCATCGAGACATATCTATACTTTACATATCATCTTATCGTGATTATTACTCTCCCAGGTACCTCTCACTCTGATTCCCCTTCGTACCCTTGTATTTATAACATTAAGAGATCAAGATATTTCTCTCACTACGATCAATCATAAGTAATTTTGGCATGCTTGAACCATTAATAAAAGTATGGAATTGTGTGACCATTGAGAGATTATGTCAGGATTTAATTCATTATCACAGCGAAATTTTTGTCGATTCTAAGGCTCGTTTCCCAAGTACTCAGTGATTTGCTGAGAAACCCAGAATCAGAGTAGTTTTATCACTTGCATATTTCAGTTCATTTGTTAATTAATAGGGGCGATGAGAAATATTTCTCACCAGCTCGTTGGCCCAAGCGACTAAATGTCTTGTAAATTGATGACACACATTTTATTAGACATTCATATATTCATCACGTGATAGTGTTTAACACGACTACACGATCATTTTTGATTGGAAGTAAAAAAAATTGCAAGTGAAAAAGTTAAGGCTTTGCAGTAATAAAGAAATGTATTATTCATCGCTGCTAACAATGAACGACCCGAAAGGTGCACATAATCTGTGCATCTCAGCAGTCACTGTTTAATTGGGCACAAGCTTATGATCGACAAAAAGAAGCCTAGCTGCACTCAGATATGAATTTTTTTGTTCCCACACAAATCTGTGTGTCGACCACTTTTGTGTGAGAATTAAGCGAGATTTCTGCAGGTTGATGTATGTCACCACCTTTTTTTTTTTTTTCGTCAGTATACGTCGCTCTCACATTGTGATAGTCGATGACATCAACCTGCAGAAATCTCGCTTAATTCTCACACAAAAGTGGTCGACACAAATCTGTGTGGCATACAAATTTCATATCTGACTGTACCAAATATAGCTTTTACCTATTCACAATAGTTACACAGATAAAAATTACTACTCTTTTATTCCAATCCTTGACTTTTACTAATAGTAGTAAAAGTTCCTCCCTAATATTACAAAGGTGATATTATGTCCTTAGACAGCTCATAATCCAAACAGAAAGAAGTTGGTGATCTTGTGTTTCAGTGTGTGTGTGTGTGTGTGTTCTGCACTTCGACAGCTTTCCTGAATATTAAACTTCCTGATTAGAGTTTAAAAATGTTGTAAAAGTGACACCATTCGTCGAAAGATGACGTTTTAATTTTAAAAATGGTGCGGATTGTTTGTTTGGTGCTAAATGGCGACGGGTTTTAATTTGTCAGCAACGGTGTGATTCGCAGGTTAGTAGTTTAGAAAGTTAAAATGAGATCTTAGACAGTAGAGTCCCCGTTTGGACTGCTTTACAATTGTTAAATCTTATGTATTCTTTCTTGCTTGCGTTTCTCTATCTTTGCTAGATCTATTTATACTTATGGTATTACGTAATCCTAAAAGCGAATAAGCGAGAGTTGACCGACTAACTCGGACACACAGCGTAGTTGATCGAATGTTTAGGCTTTGTTTTCATTAGTTACTATCTACAAACAAGCTAAAACATGCTAGACACAAACCCACATTTACCGTTTAAATCTCCTCTATCTCTGCTACCTAAGTCTCTGTTATCGTTATAATCCTTTGTGGTCGACGAGAAAAGGTGCGGAAATCGAGCTCGCTACAATTGCGGCATCTTCTTAGCCTCGTGCTAAACTAACCACCAGAGGTTAAAACTGCATGCTCAAAAGCAGAAAATTGAAAATTCCTATTATTATGTGTCATTATTAGTGAGTGACTCACTCTCGTTATTGGTTGAAACTAAAACCCTGGTTGCTTTCGTTTATAGAGTTCCTAATGCTGATTGGAGAGAGCTATTGAGAGAACAGGGTAGGGGAGTAAGAATTTAACGTTTCCTATACAATCGAGAATGGAATGTACAACGCGCTAACGGCAAAATGGTGTTGTATAAGCTACCAATAGATCTGACAACGCTGATGCTATGAAAAGATTTCTCCTCTCTCGATATTAATCAAACGATATGGCTAACATATTAACAATGCTTCTTTTCGTTCATAAAAGTTTAATTCGAGTTTTTCAAGAGAATCACCTAGTTCTAGTAACTGAAATGGCATTTCGTACAAATTTTTACGATCTACCGTTATTCAATATGGTAATGATGACACGGATTGGTAGAACCACCCCGCATGCACATTGCTTCATGGAATAGGAAAAGGAGCCCAACCATGATTGGGCTTTAGAAGCACTCCGGCAACTTTATAATGAATATAGCATTTCACATCCTGTTGTAATATTTCATGATTGAGATCGTGCAAATATTAATTCTCTTTCCACAATCTTCCCAAATATTCCTAAAATTGTGTGCTCTTGACATATGAAGTTAGATGTGAAAGCGTGGGTTATGGAAGCTATTGGTGGTGAAGAAGGTGAAGGCACCAGAAGACCTCGTTCAAAAGAGACAGGTGTTTTCATAACAAAGCCATTTCCTGCGGCAACATGAATATAGAAGTGTAGATGAGACTGATTTTTGAATTGAATTGAAATTGTTATTATTGATGGTAGTAATTGATTCTTTCGTCTATTCTTTTATTTTCTTCACTAAGTACAACTTTGATGTGATTCTTTTTGTGAAAAATTTCAGTCTCATTTATTGGATAAGCTTGACGTATTTAGTTGCTGGCTTGTCCTCATCATGATTGTAGTTTTGGTCTTTAGGATAAAATCAGTCAGTAACGGAGCGAATAGCGAATTTGATTAGTCAGGAATGCTAGGCAAAAGTGACGTTAGTACCCTACGCTTATAATTCCCCGTCAGTATGTGGTGGGTGAGTACGACATTTCAATTGTCAAGCTTGGGAGTCCCAAATTCAAATGGGATCATGAAGATTTCTCAAATTTATAATCAAACACCATTAAAACTCTATGGAAACTACCTCCAACGAATGATCGTAGACATCGATTCATCAAGGTACAGAATTTAAGCGAAAATGGTCGGTGGTGGCTGATAGGGCTTACGGTAATTCGACTTAAAATACGAAAAAACGGGTCCAGAGACGAACGATATCTATTTTTGGAATAGCATAGAATAAAGATGACTACATTTTTTTGTTTTTAGTCAGAGTCATCTCGATTTTGGCGACAAAAGCATTATTTACATCTAGTTAAGATCAGAGTGAGCTAGTCTGAAATTTGGCCTCTTCAGTCATTTCTAAGAGATGATTTTATACTCTCTGTTCGGTATCTTTGAGAGCACAACTGAAAATCAGATGATTTTGTAACGCACCAACCAGATATTAATAAAAACTTTCCTCAAAACTAGAAGAAGTGTATGTAGACTTCAAAAATTTCGAAAGATAAGGTCATGGCCAAAAAGGCTACTCGGGTTCAAACCGCACTTTGGCCTTACTTACCATGTGATATTTGGCGTTTAATTTCTGAAAGGTTTCAGTTGGAATTTCTCTGATCGGCGTTATGGAGATCCTCGAGTAATTTTTTTCAATCAAATTTTTAAGTCGGGTCCATATTATTGATATTGAGTTTTAATTTTTTATATGTCTTCGTGTGGCTTTTACATGACACGTTGATAAGAACGAAGTAGCGTAGTAACGAACAACGAATGATGAGATAAATATAGAAGGCAGGGACACGCCTGCAGAACAATGGATGACTGATTGATTGATTTCGAATTTAGATGCATCTACCGTTGGGTAGACCCACAGCAGTTGTACCCGTCTCTCCTCGTGTGTCTCCCGGGGGGATGAACATTTGACTTGCCGTACATTCAGCTCATGGCGAAACTTGAAGACAAACAGGCAAAGGTCGAGTGAACGTACGAAGATATCCTTGCAGATAGCCAGCCACAAGATCTCAAAGCTGATGGATGTCTGCAACTCATTATCCGTGCACGTTGAAGGGACGGGGAACTCTAAATTGAGAAAGAAGCGAGCGAGCGGAGGCAGCGACATGTCATGATGAATAGAGTTAGTCTTGCCCGGATTCCCTTCTCGTCCTTATTTTCCTTTGCCCCAACGCATGCGAGAAACCTCGGTGAGAAAAGTACCCTTTGACTAGTGGAGATGATGGCTAACTCGATTTGGCATGATCTTCAAAATAAATTTATACTATAATTGATTAGCCTTGATACTTCTAAAAGACGGTGAAACATATTTGTTGGCGTGTAAAATTTCTGTTAAAGCCAATTATGTCCATCTGAGCACAGTTAAGACCTACTCTAATCCCTACACTCAACCCGAATCGACATGCATGATTTTAGAAGTATTAAGGACAATAATAGTGCCATCACCACCAATGTCCCTAGAAGCTAGATAGCATATCAAGCAGGGTATCTACAAGGGTGTGAAGAATAAGAGCGGGTCCTATTAGCACGGAGATAGCAGTAGCTCTGCGTAGGGGTGGGCCAGTGCTAGTCTGACCCGCTTCTCAATGTGGTGTTTCTTCACAACAGATGAAATAAAAACCCCCAAGCAATAAAAATTGCCTCTCAATTGTTGGAAACACTTCGAGTGTAGATCCGCTGATTGGGTAAGATGGTGTTGTGGTATTTTGTCGGGCCTTACCTCGCACTTGAAACAGGAGATGATTGATACGAATCTAACAACCACATTCTGCGCAGTGGATTGTGCAGGATAGGCAAGGCATTTACATATTCACAGTCCAGAAAAGACTATTCGTGTGAAGGAAAGGTTACTGCAGATCGTGGTAATATACGCTTATGGAATTTAAGCCACGAGTGTAGCCAATGTACAGTCGAATCATCTTGAATATTTGTAAACACTGTATGAATGAACGCCTTCAAGGCTCGATACACCAAAGTAAAACATGAAATACTCAATAGGCTACCGTAGTTTTTCAAATAGCAATTAGGCAGCTTTATTAAGTGACCTTCATTTAGAATCATCGGTCATCGGTTCTGTCTTTGGCAAGGTAACTAAGTAAGTTATCAAACATTCTACTGACAAATAGAATTTAATGACTTTAAACGTCAGCACAGCCATGATACACTCCCATTGAAGAATATAGGTTCGCTTGACGATCGTTAGAAAATAATCAAATTCAACCTCTTGAAATTATCTCCAATTAAGGTTAACACGGGGGTAGTGAGCTCTCTTTATTACATCCTCATAAAGATAATTCATTAGGTAAAGCAATTCTATCGACATACAATTCCTTATCCATAATGCATAATTTCATTTTCCAGTCTGCCCTTTTTATTAGACCAGGAAGATTTTTTAAGTTACAAAAATAATATTGACGATTCTTTTTACATGATGTATGTCATGTCGTACTTCTGATTCCTGGTCTTGAGACTCCAGTTAAGATAAGATAGTGCCCGTTCGTTTTAACTTTCTAGAGTCCTCAGAGTTGGCCGTACGACTCTAGCAGAATATATTTTATATCCTCAACTTGGAGTTTAGGATAACTAGCTTTTTTACTTGCACCAACTTGCTGAATCGGTCCAATCACGAGCTCGAAGATCTTTAGTGACCAAACTTTCTTGACAAATTTTTGATGAGACTCTTTCGTTTTTGATGTGATGAATGGTGTAAGAGTGTACTTAAATTTCAATTTTGATATTTAAAGTATTTATGAGCGACACATTGATGGTAAATCTGTTAGATAGTAGGGGGGAATAAATATTAAGTGTTCGACTGTTGCAAGTATCAACATGCAACGTACATAATTCAGGCATATAAACTTTTATTAGTGTAAGTGCTAGTAGGGATAATCAATCAGTCAATTGACAGGGTAGAGTCCCTACAGCGAGGCTTTCCCCTACTGGATATCGACAAACATGGAGGTGTCGTAGCAGGTGCTGCTGTTACTGTCCTGATGCTGCTGCTGCTGCTACGGTTGCCGCTTGCTGCTTGCTGCTTTACAGTGTGGTAGAGTGATGACGAGTATATTAGTAAAACATCTTACCATTGTCCTTCCAATCACATGATTTCTTATTATGATCAATCATTCGGCAAACATTCAGTTGGTTGCAGCTTCAAATTAAACAGCTGCGAAACGACAAATTACAGAAGCGAAGCGAATGAACCGAACATCAATTTCTTCTCACTTACAATAATCATCTCCTATTTCTGTATTATTCATTTATTACGATGTGCTCCACATTTATCCCTTTGATTTACCCCTTGCCGTTTGTGTTTTTTGACACAACAATAACCTTGACTTGGGCAAAATCCGAAGTTTTTGACATGGTACAAGCACCTTGTAATATTTCCGTTCGGATACTTATACTAGCAACATAGCAATAATCAATTATCCTTGTGATTTGAGAAACTTTATCTGGAATCTTCGGCGTTCGATCATTTTGCCTCCACTCTCTTTTATCCAACTACTTCGAGTCAAGTTTAACTACAATTATTATTTACGACTTTCTTTCACGACTCAAACGCTCTTTAGAGTCCACTTCACTATCTCCTTGTTGCTTAATCTCTTGTATATAAAACAAAACCTTGGGATTTATATCGCTCTGCCACCTCGAAAACAATTGGCAGGCTCAATAGTTTATCGACGGCCTTTTACAGCAGTATTTCTTAATACGAAAGGTCATTGCAGAAAAATATCCTACCTACATAATGGCCCAGTTAGACCCTTTTGATATACTAGTCCTCATAGTACTTCTTGCAGGCAGTATCGCGTATTTTACAAAGGGTGTCTTCTGGGATGCGCCTAAAGACCCTTATGCGCAATCCACTGCATCTAGCGATATAAATCGAAAGTCAAAAAAAAAACAAGAGATATTGTGGAAAAGATGAAGGAGACTGGCAAGAATTGTGTTATATTTTATGGCTCGCAAACTGGAACAGCTGAGGACTTCGCTACCAGGCTTGCAAAGGAAGGAAAAGCTAGATTTGGGCTGGAAACAATGGCGGCAGATTTAGAGGATTATGATTATGAAAATCTAGATCACTTTCCTGAGGATAAAATTGCAATTTTTGTGTTGTCTACATATGGTGAAGGCGAACCAACGGATAATGCAGTTGATTTTTACCAGTTTATCACAGGCCAACCTACTGACTCATTTTCACTATGCAAAGATCCCCCTTTAGACAACTTAAATTTTGTGGCTTTTGGGTTAGGGAATAATACGTACGAACACTTTAACTCTATGGTTCGAAATGTAACAGCTGCTCTAGAAAAACTAGGTGCCCATAGGATCGGAAATGTAGGCGAAGGTGATGATGGAGCAGGAACTATGGAGGAAGATTTTCTTGCATGGAAAGACCCAATGTGGGCTGCTGTTGCAGAGAAGCTAAATCTTATTGAGAGAGAAGCCGTCTATGAACCAGTTTTTAGAATTACAGAGTCTGACACATTGACGATAGAAAGCCCTGAGGTATTCTTAGGGGAGCCTAATAAGATACAACTAGCTACACCCGGAAAGGGTCCATTTAATTCGCAGAATCCTTACATTGCACCAGTTGTTGCTTCAAGGGAGCTTTTCAATGATCCAAATCGAAACTGTTTACACATAGATATAGATATTAGTGGATCCAATCTCGATTATCAGACAGGAGATCATGTTGCTGTGTGGCCAACTAATTCTGGAAGAGACGTGAATCAATTTTTAAAGATTACGGGATTAGATCCTAAACGAAATACTGTGATTCATGTTAAAGCACTAGACTCAACTTCGAGAGTTCCTTTTCCTACACCCACTACTTATGATTCCATTTGTCGATATTATATGGAAATAAATGCGGCTGTATCCCGTCAGTTTATTGCCAGCTTAGCCCCTTTTGCACCAACAGATGAGTCAAAGTCAGAAATGATCAAGCTTGGAAACGATAAAGATTACTTCCAGAGTAAAGTAAGCAGTAGATACTTGAATATTGCTCAGATATTGGAAGACGTTTCAGGTGGTAAGGAGTGGTCTACAATACCATTCTCAGCTTTTATTGAAGGAATGAATAAACTTCAACCTCGTTATTATTCGATCTCTTCTTCATCTTTGGTTGAAAAGAAGAAAATTTCAATCACAGCAGTTGTTGAATCCTTGGAAATACCTGGACGTCCTACGGCTCTAAAAGGCGTCACTACAAACTATCTTCTCGCGCTGAAACAAAAACAAAACAATGACCCAATTCCAGATACTCAAGGGTTGTCTTATCAGATTACGGGACCACGGAGTAGGTATGACGGGATTTGTGTACCAATACATATTCGACATTCAAATTTTAAGCTTCCCTCCGATCCTTCCAAGCCAATTATTATGGTTGGGCCAGGAACAGGTGTCGCACCCTTCCGAGGTTTCATTCGAGAACGGGCGGCAAAAGCTAAATCAGGGATAAATGTCGGTCGCTCTCTATTATTTTTCGGATGTCGTAGACAGGCGGAAGACTTTCTGTATAAAGATGAATGGGAGGTTAGATTAAACCTACTATATCTGGTCATGCGTTAACTTGTATAGGAATATAAAAAGGAGCTTGGTGATAATTTCTCACTAGTTACGGCTTTCTCACGTGAAACTACACCTAAAGCCTATGTACAAGACCGTATGTTGGAGCATGCTCATGATATTAATCAACTGCTCTTAAACAAAGCTTACTTTTATATTTGTGGTGACGCCGCAAATATGGCCAAGGCCGTTTTAACTGCTTTACACAAGATTCTTTCCGAGCAACGCAATATTTCTGAAGAAAAGGCTGAAGAAATCGTCAAAAGCATGCGAGCATTAAATCAATATCAGGTATGTTATGAGAAAAAATCATTCTCGATGTTTTTTATAGTCAAAGAATAAATTAAAATTATTCACACTTTGTATTATACTCCGTGCATCATTATATCATTTCTTTGGGGTTGCCCTTAACCTTTATCAAGCTATTGACTAACGACTTTAATAGGAGGACGTATGGTCATAAGTATGAGAAAATATAAAAATTATCTCACATTGATACTATGAATCGAGGAAATGAAATTTAAAACATAAAATATTGGCTTATTGCCTTATGATGATTAATATTGTAAACGTTAAGGAATCAGGCGTTTTTACTATCTATATCGGGCCCTTTTGGTATACTGGCTTTATTTAATCGGCGCAAATTGTTCTCTAAAATGTTCTCTATATCATAATACTACTCAACATCTTCTCATTCAGTCTTGAGAGATAAAAATTGTGTTTTTTTTGAATTAATAGATCTACTATGCAATACTCTACACTTAGTTGAAGTTTTATACAGAGCCTTTGTGCCTACGAGGGTAAAAATATTCGATAAGATTAATTTAAGGCCTTGGCTAGTAGTATATATAGGTTTTTAGATACGTCGAGATGATATGTCTGATGACCCAATCAAAAATAAAAAGAAATAAGTCTGGTTCAGATTTCACACAATATTTGTATAAGTAATTTACTAGCATAATCTCATGTCTAAGGAAAATGATGAGTATTTAGTAAGTGATATTGAAGGAGATATCAAATCAACGTGCCTTAATGGGTTACCGAAATTCCGTTATTGTG
The DNA here is from genome assembly GCA_002918395.1 of Erysiphe pulchra. NCBI lineage: Eukaryota > Fungi > Ascomycota > Leotiomycetes > Helotiales > Erysiphaceae > Erysiphe > Erysiphe pulchra. The sequence goes on from PEDP01000004.1 coordinate 90,854, forward strand.
TTTGCACTGATTCTCATAGCTAATTGTCTAAATCTTATTATACTAGCCCTATATGTCTTACATACTAGAAAATCTTATGGAACACCAACAATTCTACCTAGCTGCATGAATAAATGGATCGGATATAATACTTTGGCATTTTGACTCTCGCTGGTTTTCGATGCTAAAGTAGAAATCGAAACGTTTATCTAAATTCTTAGGGCCCGAAAATCAGCATTTGCGAATACATTGTGACTACATTCAATACGTATTTCTTCTGACAGAACTTTAGCAGACCGAAATTGGTCGTCATTCTACCGCCAATTTTTCTTGTTAAATTGCTGCCATTGATAATAAATCATAAATCTGGGTTTGAGCAACCCAAAACACACCAGACAAGTTCGATGTAAGTAAATTTTAGTAGAGTTTAAAAAGCAGCTCGTGCATCGATAAATTTTAGAATTCCAGAATGATGGATATCCGTGTATGGTTTATGATATGAATGGCATAGTTTTAAATAAGGGTTCGGTCCCTGAGCCAGGGCTTCAATGTTAGCCTGCTATTACATCCAAACCGATTCATTTTACTCTTATCTTGCCACTAAGTCGATGACCAAAATTTTTTTTTCTAGGCAGTAGTAGAAGTAGTATGTTGTACCTGATTAAAATCTAGGGGTTTCACATGGAAATCGAAAGCCAGCCATTGTTCAAATACACCTCGCAAGCTGTCTTGGCGATTCAATTAGAATCAATTTCAATGAGACATAAATGGTACGGGCAACTTTTCTAAATCAAATATATACTTGATGTCAAGTAGTTTAGTTTGAAACTAATTTGATGCTATGTTAGCAACGTATTTCTTTCTGATATGAAGTACTTACCAGGTGTCTGCATCACCTAAGCTCATTATTATTATCCTATAGATCTGTTGATTTGAAGGGCTCTAATGATCGCTTGATAGCATGCCGTAACAGGTAATATTTACTTTGCCTTTCTTACCAAGACAAAAATTTTCTATAGCACGCAGAGAACATTTTGAGCAGCCACATTCAACTTCTGACCTCTATTACAACCTCTCTAAATGATGCTTAGCTCAGATAAATTGAGCGGTTTTATTCGCTAGAAGCTTTCGTTAATATTATCTCTACTGTAATAGCTGTGGGTTTTATTGGTGGGCTCAGCCATTGATGAGATTTCGATATTGATAAATAATTAAGAAATGATGATACTCTAGGGGATTAAGGTTGAAGATAAATGTATTTGTCATTCCAATTGACGAATGTCGCGAAACATATAGTATCATAGATTGACTAGTCAAAAATATGTACAAGCACAGTAAAGCTGAAATCTCGGCTAACACAATCACGTGATTTAATCTTTTGTACCCAAAATATCATAGTCTTCAATTGAGGAATCTTTTCAGAGTAATAGGAGCGAGCTCATAGTTCCATTAGGGCCGGTCAGACTTAGAATTAATTTCCACACAAATTTGTGAAGAGCATTTTTGTGTACCTTCCCCGCGGCGCTGAATAATCAATAGATCCACTAAAAACACCAGAATTCCATCATTATCAGCTTTGACGCCCAACG